>CM043323.1:37699095-37901595 GCA_023736055.1 Quercus glauca
GAAGCTTGATCATCTTCATCTTCAAACTCATCCTCATGGTAGTCATCAGAATCATTTATGCGCGCATGCCTTCCTTGCCTTCTAGCATTAAGGACTCTTTGGGGATGCTCTTCACGCAAAGAAGCAATAACAGCGTCTTGCCTATCCATCCAATCCCGAATATCATTAAACACCACGTTCATACGTTCAAATTGTTGTTGCATAGCTTGCAACATGATGGATGACTCCTCCCCTTCTCTGTTTGATGCTTTGCCCCTGGAAGACATAATTTTGAAACTACAAAGAAATGTTAGAAATAATTCCTCACAACATTCCCTCACGTGTTTACACTCAAATTATGTCACTCACACTCGTGTTTCACTCTTAAATTGGCTTTTTCCCGATATTAGTCTCACACTCTCTTGCCTTTTTCCATTCATAGCTTCCCCTTTTCAGTTCTACTTAAACTAATAAACTTGATCAAGAAATTCAACTTGTATTATTTAAAC
Source organism: Quercus glauca (assembly GCA_023736055.1). NCBI lineage: Eukaryota > Viridiplantae > Streptophyta > Magnoliopsida > Fagales > Fagaceae > Quercus > Quercus glauca. The sequence continues at coordinate 37,699,584 of CM043323.1, forward strand.
TAATACCAATGACAAGAAAATATGATAGAAACACTAAATCAAAGGAAGAGGACAAAAGAAAATAATATTTTGGTCTGAGAGAATTAAACTACAATTTTTTTTTTCTGTTTTCTATTTCTTTTCTGAAGTTTTTTTTTTTTTCTTTTTTTCTTTCTGGGAGCTTGGTGCACAATTTTAACCTAGTGCATGTCACAAAATAAGAACGAGGAATAAAGAACACAAAAGGAACAAGACAGGATGATAACAGGAAACAAAAGATAAAGGGAAAGAAAACTGATTTTAGAACCTGGCTCTGATTCCAAATGATGCGAACCTCAATCGACACGCTTTGAGACCTAACAAAAATATTGGAATACTTGTCCAAGAAAACTAAAATTCAGATTTTTGATAGAAACCCTAACCCAACGTTTATAATCGAAATGCGAACCAAAGGTATAAGTGTAACACCTTGACCCAATGATTATAATTGAATCACGAACCAAAGGTATAAAGTTTGAACGGCACAAGGAAGAATCCCTGATAAGTTCACAGTTTTTGAAGAACCAAAAGAAGAGCAAAGCCTCACATTTTCTGATTTTTATTCAATATTTCCCTATTACAATGAGTGCATGCTATTTATAAGGCATGACTGAAAATAGAAAAATATAAAAAAAACGTACTAAATAATAAAACCATAAATAAAAGTTAATTTGGTCTAAAATTAGCATATCCAAAATAGGAAAATAGCTAAAAAACGTTATAAATAATAAAAGCCTAAAATTAAGGTAAATTTGGTCCGAAATTAGAAGTTCTAGAGTAGGAAAAATGTCTATTAACTGATATGGAGCTGGAAAATCAATCAGTCATTAATCCACGCCATAAATCACGCCCAATTCAGCCAGATCAGCCCTCAATAGCTTGGATTAAATTTATTACGTCTTCATCTTCTTTTGGGCCAAGCTTGGAATGTCCTATGTTAGAATCAACCTAAGTCTCTTGAATCAGCCCATTAAGTGCTTCTTTGATCTTCTTGGATCTTGCTTTAGTAATAGGCCCAGTTGGAACATGTAATGGATCCTTAAATGCTTGTTGATTCTCATCATTTTGGCTACTTGTGCCGACAATGTTAATTCTCTCCTATTTCTGGTGTGGAGGCTTCATCATGGCCAAATAATTCTTGATTGTAGGGGTAATAAGGATTAGTATTAGCAACAGAGGTTTCTGAGGATGCCCCTGATTCTTGACCATCTTCTTCTTCTTTTGAGTTAGCATTTGCAGCTTCATCTTCATCCTTCCACTGTTGTTATAATAGGACGATTATGGCAAATTTGCTGAGACCCTCAAAAGTAGACTTCTTCTTTTTGGTCTTGGCAGAAGGCTTAGTAGGTTTGGCAATGGATGTGGTAGTAGGTGTAGTTGACGTGGGCTGAGGCACAACTGTTTGCACAAGGGGGTAAGCTGAAGCTTGAGCATAGGTAATGGTGTTAACAGCAGGGAATTCCTGGGTAATATTGTCAATAACATCTTGGGTGTGGGAAAACTTGTCCCACCATTTAACAAACCATTTCCGAGTAAGGACATCCCCTTCCTTTATATACAACCATTTCAAGATTCAGAGGAACTTGTATTTTTTAACAAAATGAAGTGTCGTAGGAAACTTAGCACCATGTGAATCTATTTTGTAAACACTTGTAAAATACTTGAAGGAGCCAGTTAGAGGTCTTGGAAAAATATCAGTAATAGGGCCAAATTGTGTCCACCAACGGGCGAACCAAAGAGGTAGGCGAGAATTGAAATTTTTATCAAAATTAACAAACTAGGAATGAGTCATATTTTCATCTTGGTGTAGCATGAACTTGAACTAGGCATGGATGTAGTCATGGTAAGAATAAGGAATAGTCCAGCCAGGTAAAGGCTTTGTAGAAGCAGGATTGAGTCCCCATTTTTCTTCAGTAACAATGTCGAGTATGAGAACACTATGTTAAATAATTTTGGATGTATCAGCTTTATCAGATATAGGTTTAATAAATATTGACTTCTCATGGAACAGGACAGCAGAATAATATCTTAAATCTTTACCAATGTGTTCAGGAATTTAGTGGAAATTCCAAGGAAAATAACTTGTTGCAAGTTTAAGGGGATCTTTGATCATAGCTTTATTGGGCTTAATAGAGAACAGGTTTTGGCAATATTGTTTTGAGACATATTAAGAAGCATTGGGATTTCTAGAGAATGTGGTTTTAACAGGTTGGTTAACAGGGACCATAGCATATGGGTCATAAGAGGATGCTAACACAGTAGAGTAGTTTTGTTTGGGGATAGTACCTAAGGTGGTAAAACGGTTAGCAATGTCAACAGGGGAAGCATGTTCTTGTTTAACAGGTTGTTTAGAAGTATCTGTTGCAGGGTGTTTGTCTTTCGACCTTCTACTTGCCATTGTGGCACTGTAGGAATTCACAGGTAAGGAAATCAGGAATAGTATTTTCAGAACTTTTAATATATTCAATATCAAAATCAAAAACACTTAAAATAGCTTGCCATTGAGCAAAAATATGTTTTGAAGCAATATTTTCAACATCATTTTCTATAACATATTTAGCACTTTTGCAATCAATTCGTAATAAAAACTTTTGATTTAGCAAATCACTTTGAATTTGGAAATACATAATACTACAGATAAAATTTATTTTTTAATAGTACTATAATTCATTTGTGCATTATTCCAGACTCTTGAATGGAAATGAACAATTTGTTTGGATGAGTTTGGCGAAACACGTTGTTTCAGGATACCTCCATAACCAATGTCAGAGGCATCAGTTTCAACAATTTTGAAAGCATTGATGGTAGGAATACCAAGACAAAGCAGAGTTTTAACATGGGACTTGATTTGTTTGACAAGAGAAGTATGAATATCAGACCAAGGAGGATGATTATTTTGTAATCAATCAAATAGAGGTTTACATAATTTTCTCAAGTCCTTATAGAAGTCCACAATGTAGTTTAGAGACCCAAATGAATATTTGTAGCTGTGTTTTATCAATAATGACATCAGAAAACTTATTAGCAAACTGGATGGCTCTGTCAATGGGACGAATCTGTCCTTCAGAAATTTCATAGCCAAGGAAATGGACATTTGTTTGAAATAGTATGATTTTCTTAGCAGAGACAACAAGACCATTGCGTTTGATGGTATCAAGGAACGAATACAAATGTTTCCAATGTTTGTCAATAGATTTGAGTAGACAAGAACATCATTAATGTAAACAATGGTAAAATTACTAAAGGAATTGAAAATATCATTCATAATGTTTTGGAATTCACTAGGGGCATACTTAAGACCAAAAGACATAACATTCCACTCATAATGTCCAAAAGGAGTGGTGAAAGCAGTTTTGTACTTATCAATTTCACTAATTTGGACTTCCCAAAACCTAGATTTCATATCGAATTTAGAAAATATGACAGCATCACTTAGCCTACGTACTAGGTCATTCTTATTAGGGATAGGATACCTAATCCATTCTAATACCTTGTTCAAAGGCTTGTAGTTAATAACTAAGCGAGGAGCCCCTCTCTCAATTTTAGCATTTTTTTGAACATAGAAAGCAACACAAGACCAGGGGGACTTACTATTCCTAATCAACTTCTTTGCAAGCAAATCATGAATTTCCTTTTTAAAAAATTCAATAGTTTCAGCATTCATTTGGATGGGACGAGCCTTAGTAGGAATATTTTTTTAATTAAAATCTTTCACATAAGGCAAATTAACAATATGCTTTTTCCTATGCCAAAAAGCATTAGGGATATCATAACAAACATCATTAATCAATATTTTATGAAAGTGATCAATTTTGGATTGTAATAATTTATCTGAAAGCTGTTCTGCAATTTTCTTATACCTAACTTCTTGTTTTAAAAAATTTAGGTGTTTGATTTTAGCATGAATCAAATTTAAAGAATTATCAATATCAATTTCAAATTTGGAAGCAAATTTAAATTTCATTTTCTACCCAAATGGGTTAGTAGTGATACCATTATGTTTAGTAAGAAAAGGATATAAAGAATTTATGAAAGGAATACCAAGAATCACTTTGTCAGTCATGTTTTTAACAAGAACAGAGGGAATTTTAAAACAAACATTGTCATGGCAAACATGAACATTATTTAATTCATATTTAATTTTCATTTGAGTACCATTCGCAGAAAACAGTTATTCTGTGGATTTTTTATAATATTTAGAAGGAATTATTCATTCTTGAATGCAATTCATATCATCACTAGAATCAATCATAGCAATAACATTGAATTCATATTCATAGCAAACAACAATTTTAACTTTTGAAAAACAATTTGGAGGAATCAGTTCGTTGATAAGACTGAGCCTATTACCATCTGTAGGAGCATTATCAGAAAGAGGAGCTTGTTGATTGGGGCTATCTTCACCTCTCTACTCATCAGGCTCACTATCAGTTTGTTCATTATCAAGTTGTTTATCAATTTTTAATAGTAACATTTCTTGTTTTAAGCTAAAGTTATCATTTTTAACATTCTTTAAATTATCTTTTAGTTCAGCGATTTCTTTCTTAATAATAGTAATTTCATGTTGTAAGTCATTAACAGTTATTTCTCTACACTTCTTTTTATTAAAACTTTCTAAGGTCTCATCAAGACTTATCTTTGGTTTCTTGTTTTTATCATTTTCTTCTTTAACCAAAGTTTTCTTGTAATTTTTTACATATTCTTCTTTAAGCTCAGGATTATCAATTTGGCTTATCAACTTTATTAGAAAATATTCTTGTTCTTCTCCTTTGGTTAGAACATTAATTGTTTTGCGACCTTCAGGTAGAACATTAATAGTATTACAATAAGAGTCTCTACAACCAATTTTAATATTAGGAGAATCAAAAGTTTCATTAGTAGAATGATAGCTAGAATCAGTTGAGAAGAGAATATCATTATCTGATGAGGAAGATGGATTAGAAGATCGTGATTTAAGAATTTGAATCAGATCTTCTTTATCATAGTCATTGATATTTAACATATTAAGCTTGTTTTTTTTTTTTAATTTACCGTTTTTTGTTGCAGCCTTTACTAATGTGACCATATATTCCACAATTAAAACAGTTTCCTTTACCAGGTTTCTGCTTATCCTCTTTCTTATAAACATTTTTCTTTTTAGCATAAAAATCATTAGGTTTAGTAAATCGTTTTTTATATCTTTTATATTTGTAATCTTTATGGACTTTATCATATTTCTTATCTCTCTTTTGCCTGGAAAGGGCAATAGGGGGTAAACCATATTGCTCACAGAAATTGCTCATTTCATATTTGGCATTTTTACTATTTTTTAACTGCTGTTTTAACATTTTTTGATCATTACACATGTTAATACCAAGTTTTTTTATAGTGCTAAAAATATCACCATATGTTAAATCATCATAATTAATAATATCATTTTTATCAGTTAATTCTTCTTTTACCTTATGAGCAAAAAGAGGAGGCAAATTAGCAATAAACTACTCTTTCCAATAAGGTTTCAAGCAGTCTTTCTGAAGCATTACTTTGGAAATAAAAACATCTTGGTATCATCTGTAATCAGACGTAATGGGGCAACGCAAATTGTTTAAATAGTCATTAATACAGGAAGAAATATTAGAAGGTGTTCCAACAAAATGTTTAATAATAGTATAGATTAAAGTATTGACTCCATCAAGAATACCTTGACCAACTCTTTCATAAAAAATGGGTAATTCATCATCATCATTTTTAACAGCCTTTTAGATGGATTCTTTAGACTCTCCGGTAAGATATTTTTCCCACCAACCGCAGAAGGTCCCAGAAAAATCAGTAGTAAGAAGATCAACAATTTCAGCATGGTCAAGATTACGGTTGGTGATATAAGCATTAGCAACCATAGACCTACGACCCATTTTGTTGCAATCTTTACTAAAGTGACCATATTTTCCATAATTAAAACAGTTTCCTTTACTAGGTTTCTACTTATCCTTTTTCTTATAAACATTTTTCTTTTTAGCATAAAAATCATTAGGTTTAGTAAATCATTTTTTATATCTTTTACATTTGTAATCTTTATGGACTTTATCATATTTCTTATCTCCCTTTTGCCTAGAAGGGGCAATAGGGGGTAAAGCATATTGCTTACATAAATCGCCCATTTCATATTTGGCATTTTTATTATATTTTTAACTGCTGTTTTAACATTTTTTTTGATCATTACACATGTTAATACCAAGTTTTTTTATAGTGCTAAAAATATCACCATATGTTAAATCATCATAATTAATAATACCATTTTTATCAATTAATTCTTCTTTTACCTTATGAGCAAAAAGAGGAGGTAGTCCAGCAATAAACTTCTCTTTCCAATAAGATTTCAAGCAGTCTTTCCAAAGCATTACTCTAGAAATAAAAACATCTTGGTATCATCTGTAATCAAACGTAGTAGGGCAACGCAAATTGTTTAAATAGTCACTAATACGGGAAGAAATATTAGGAGTTCCAACAAAATGTTTAATAATAGTGAAGAATAAAGTATTGACTTCATCAGGAATACCTTGACCAACTATTTCATCAAAAATGGGTAATTCATCATCATCTTTTTTAAGTTTTTAACAGCCTTTTTGATGGATTCTCTAGACTCTTCGGTAAGATATTTTTCCCACCAACTTGAAAGGTCCCAGAAAAACCAGTTGTAAGAAGATCAACAATTTCAGCATGGTCAAGATTACGATTGGTGATATAAGCATTAGCAACCATAGACATACGACCCATTTTGTTGCAGTCTTTACTAAAGTGACCATATTTTCCATAATTAAAACGGTTTCCTTTATTAGGTTTTTGCTTATCCTTTTTCTTAAAAACATTTTTCTTTTTAGCATAAAAATCATTAGGTTTAATAAATCGTTTTTTTATATCTTTTACATTTGTAATTTTTATGGACTTTATCATATTTCTTATCACTCTTTTGCTTGGAAGGGGTAATAGGGGGTAAACCATATTACTCACAGAAATTGCCCATTTACCCTAACCTAATCTAGTAGTGGTGTCGATTCTTTTTGTTGTTTTTTAATACAAAATAAAAATTCGATTTTAACTTAATTTAAGTATATATGTGTGTGAAACTTTTTCTTGAAGACTTGTACCCGGCATTTACCCTTTACACCCCACAAACACTTATAATTGTGATGTGACTCTCGCTTGATTGGGCCCAAAAAAAAAGAAAAAAAGAAAAGAAAAGGCAAAATAGGCTAGCTAACCAACCAGAATTCTAAGCTAGCACGCCAGATAAACATGATCCAACCAGAATTCTGTGTCATTCTCCTTTGTCAAAGTGGGTAGGTACTCGTCCTCGATACCAAATTCCGAATATGATTAAACTAGTTTAATAAATTTGACAAAAATAAAAATCAAATGTCAGCGTCCTCACCCGTCCTTTGTGTCCAGCCCTCTTCTCATTGGTTCCCCCAAAATTCCCCTATCAGATAAGCCCCTCTCTCTCTCTCTCTCTCTCTCACTCTCTCATCTTTTGCGGCTTGTTCGAATCCAAGGTATGATTTTCGTGTCCGATTCCTGTCAATTCGATTTTCTCGGGAAACTGTTAGGATCTTAGGTAGTTTAGTTTCTTTTACTTAGTTTAGTTGAAGCTTAGAAATCAATTATTTTTAAATAATTGAGAATGACTCAAAACTATTTGTGGCTCGGTTGAAGACGACTTGAACTGAAGTAGGGAAGTAGATAATTTTTTTTTTTTTTGAATTTGAACATTTTCTTTTCTTTCTTAACTGTTTTTCTCAGCAACCAAACAGACTGCAATTGAAGAAAAATGTGTGCTTTTTCTTGTTTTATTTAGTTGGTTGTGTGTTGATAGAAATCATAGAACGACCTTTATAAAAAGCGTGACTTACATTACACAAACAATCAAATATTATTGAATTTTATGTGTGTGTATATATTGGACCTTTTAATTTTGATCTGTGCTGCTCGTTTTGTATTTGTAATACGCAGACATTTGGTTATACAGAGAGAAAAAAGTATTGGGATAATCCATGGCTTCGAGTATCGTTAATGTGCCTTTCCAAGCAATGAAGGGTGTGGATTGCCACTATGTTGGGCTTAAGCCATCAACGAGTTCAAAGTTCAGTTGTGTTAAGACTGCAATAAGGGTTCGTTCTCCACGTCTTTTTGTTGTAAGGGCGAGTGAGAAGCACGATGGACCCATTAAGAAGTTGGGGTTGAGTGACGCAGAATGTGAAGCTGCTGTTGTTGCCGGGAATGTGCCTGAAGCCCCTCCCGTGCCACCCAAGCCAGCAGCCCCAGCTGGAACTCCTGTGGTCCCTTCATATGTGAGTATTAGTATCAGAATCCAATTTGAATAGCATTGCTAGATAGCGTGAAATAAGCATATAGTATGGTACCAATTATAGGGATATAATTTGGGGAAGTAGATTAATAGCCTTGTAGCTTAATTGCATTGGCCAATTCTCCCAATAAGGAGAACCTGGTTTCAAATCACCCTCCCGCACTTATTGTAAACAAAAAAAATTTGGGAAAATAGATGTCATTTGTATAATTGGTTTGGAAGTTTAAGAATGGGAAAACTGTGGATTCAATGTGAAATGTTAGATTAGGTTTGATGGGTTTTTATTGTGTGGATTTGAACTTTGTTATTGGCAATTGCAATTCTTTCCTTGATGACTGTTTTTGGTGTGTATCAGCCACTGAGTCGACGTCCTCGTCGTAATCGCAAGTCACCTGTACTGCGGGCTGCATTCCAGGAAACTCAAATATCACCTGCTAATTTCGTCTATCCACTTTTTATTCATGAAGGTTTGTATTGATGTGGACCATTCTGTTGTAGACTTGTAGTTTTTTGCTTCTGGTTATATGGATGTGCATGTATGTGTGTGCTTATGTTGCATTTATGCATAAATTTGTATCAGTTCACATGATATGAAATGTCATTTGACAAAACTTGCAGGTGAGGAGGACACGCCTATTGGAGCTATGCCTGGATGTTATAGGCTTGGGTGGAGACATGGACTTGTGGAAGAGGTGATTTAGCTCTAACTGATATTACAAGTCTAGTTAATTAAAATATTTAAATCTATGTTTTCTGTCCCAAGCATTAAAACTCAGGGTAATATTGTCGAAAGGTTTGCTGGTGTATTGCTAACCAAAACTGGTCTTTACTAAAGACTTAGTCTTGCTGGATTCTATCATTACCCATGATCAGATGACCTTGGCTTTGTTTGGTCAGGCTTTTTCACAGGTGCCTTGGCTTTTAAAAAGTAGAAGCTATCAGCATCTTACCAAAATGGTGTTTGATCCTTTGTTTGGTTGGAGAAATTGGCTAGGGAAACACTTGTCAGACATTTGGAATTGAGTATTGTTGTGCTTGTTGTGGTGCATATGGAGGGAACGTAATCGTCATAAGTTTGAGGATGTGGATAGTTCTGATGATTAGTTGCTTGCTTCTTTCATTATTGGTTTGAGTTCTTGGGCTTGGGGATTCACATCTTGTGACTCCATCCCTTTGTTCATTAGCTCTCTTCTTTTTTGTAATTAGCTTTCTGTCCTCTTTTTGTACTTTTTGACTACTTTGTGCTTTTCATGCATATTGTAGTCTTTAATAAACTTTTTCTTTCCTATAAAAAAAAAAAACTCAAGGGTGCTTTGGCTTTTTGTCAATTTTGTGAAGCAGCTTATGCTTTTTAGGTGGCTTTTGAGAAGCAGCTCAAGGGTTGCTTCTCAAAGTAGCTGAGCTTCTCGTACTAATATATTGATGCAGCCCTCCCAAATCAGATGTAAGAAAATCTGATTCCAAAACTTTCCCCACCCAAATAGCACAAAAAAGACCCAAAAATAAATATAATTAGATAAACATAAGATCTCCACCCTTTATTGAGTTTACTTGTCATATCTTTTTGAAAGTAATATTTCTCAAACTTGCGTTCATTGTTGTTTCTCTTTCGTTTATTTGAATGAAACTTCCATGGTAAGTGATTTAGTGGACATCATTATTGGATTTTTCCTCTGTGCATTGTTGCCTATGTTTAACTGTTTTAAGTGTTTTGCAACATTATGATAAAATATGTAAAAAAACCAACTGTTCTAGGTGTTTCCCTTGCTCAGTATTGTCTGTATAAGTTGATTTCGACTATGTGAAGAACTTGAGCCAGAATCCCTGGAGGTCATTGCCTATGGACCTTGGCTCATTTTGTAAAATGTTGGGGTGGGATAGGGTAGGTCTTAAGTTCATATTTTACCATCTCATTTGAGGGGGAACAAAAAGAAGAAGAAAAAAAAGGAAACCGAGAATATGTAGAGGTTGTGTCTTGACTGGCTTATAAATTCCTTGTAATGATCTCTGGCTGGCACAAGTTTAGATTTATATTTGCATTGTCCACTTGTTTTTGGTAAGTATATTGATTTTTGAGAATCTTACAGAGTCTCCTTGGTGCTTTAGACCTACTTAATTGTTTTAGATGTTAGTTGTACTATATCTAAGAACTTTAACAGCTAGTTATAAGTTAGACCTAGTTTGAAGTGAGATGGTAGCAGACAAATCTTGAATAACCTTTTGCTCATATTAAGTTAATTTTCACACAAAAATGGAGCACCTTTTAAGATTTTTTTTATTCAAGGTATTATTAAAATATAATCTACTTTTAGGAATTGAGGACAATTTTTTGAATAAGCATTGTCTGAACCAGGTTGCAAAGGCTCGGGATGTTGGTGTCAATAGTGTTGTGCTCTTCCCCAAAGTTCCAGATGCTCTCAAGGTTCTTATTCTCTGAGCTCCTTTTTGCCTCCCTACCTTTTCATTTGTTTGGTGTTTTTTTTAGGCTGGGTGGGGGTGGGAGGATTTCCACTCTATTCCACATAATGGTGTATCATGATTGGTTTTTGCCTTGTAGTCTCCAACAGGAGATGAATCATACAATGACAACGGTTTAGTGCCTCGAGCAATACGGTTGCTCAAAGACAAATACCCTGATCTTGTAAGTCAACACACTTCACTTGGTTTTTTAGGGCTATAGATGGGGTTTCATTTTACTTGTGTGTGTGGAAATGTCACTTTCTTAATTTTGGGTCTTTCATCAGGTAATCTACACTGATGTTGCATTAGATCCATACAACTCTGATGGTCATGATGGTATTGTCAGAGAAGATGGTAAGAAAGATGTGTTTTATATATATATATATATATATATTATTTAGAATAGAGGTTTGAACAATATTTCTTAAAAAAATGGTGTTCAAGAACCGAGGAGATCAAACTAAGAAGACAAAAACAAATGACTTTTCTCAATAGTAGGATCCTCGACAGCTGCTGATGCAGGGTATTGCTTGTGCTTTCTTTACCTGAGTATCTAATATTGCACCTCAACAACTTCTTATAATCATCATTCAAGTTTCAACAAAAGTTTGATCGTTATTCTTAGGGAGCTGACTCTAGGCTTAAGCTTTTGTGCTTCTGTATTTTGATTTCCATGGATACAGACGTTGAGTTACTAATTCCAAATATGTATATATTATTGATACCCTGTAGGTGTTATAATGAATGATGAGACCACATACCAACTATGTAAGCAAGCTGTTTCCCAGGTAATTTTGGTAGATAAGTCTCTATGCAATATGTATTTACTGTTTGGAAAAAATACAAGATATATCTATTGGTGTTCGAAAATATCCCAAGATTTCTAAAGGTGAAATTGCCCATCACACATTTTGATTGTCATATTTAGGTCTACTCATACAGAATTTTCAAAAAGGTTCACTTAATTGGGCAAAAAGATTTGGGCATACTGAGTTCTTCCACTTAATGGTTTGTTTGGATCGAGAGAGAGGGAGGGGGAGTAGAGTGGAGTAGATTTAGCACAAAATTAGCTTATTTTTAGCCAACTTTACTCTACTCCCCCTCCTTTCCCACTCCATCCAAACAGGCCATAGAAGTTATCGGAAACTACTTTGTCCCTGACTTTCAAAGTTAACTGCTTTAGGTCCACCAAAAATTGTATAAGTCTCCCATGGCCTGCAATTCATTTTTACTTGAGAATGGGGAGGTACTGGTAGTTCAGCAATCTTGCTGGGGGTCTTTAATATTTACATCTATATTGCTATGTGTAATAAGCACTCAGCATTGTGCTACTGTTCCCTGACTAGTTGCTACTTTTTGACTTGGTTACTTTTGTAATAGGCCCGTTCTGGTGCTGATGTAGTCAGTCCGAGTGACATGATGGATGGACGTGTAGGAGCCATTCGAGAAGCTTTGGATGCCGAAGGCTTTCAGCATGTCTCGATAATGTCTTATACAGCAAAGTAATGTGATTGCATAATTTCTCATTTTAGTCCTATTCCCATCACTTTGTGTAGCATGTATTGCATTATTAACAGATTCATAGATTTCTATATAACACATACATAAGTGCACATGTTGAGCCATGTCCTGTTACTAAAGTTCTTTTGAGTTTTGGTTTCTAAGCTTCATACTGTGTCAAAGCATGACGGTGCAATTAAGTGCCACAAAAGATTTGAGAAATATGGCCAATGTTCTGGAAATTTAAGCTACTTGTTTCACTGTGCAATAAGCTTTAGAGGTTAGTAGAGAATCACAGTAAGAAAAACTATTTTGTGTCTGCCTGTGTAGCAGATACACACACAGAGAGAAGCACTTATCAGAGAGAGAGAGAGAGAAAGAGAGTAATGTGGGTACTTTTACTGACTATCAGAGTGCAAGAAAATCGCATTATGTATTGTGTGGAAGTATTTTCTTCTCCAGAGATTGTGTAACAATGCAGTTATGGAGCATCTGGAAATAGTATGGATGGCATCATTTCATTAAAATGATAGCATTTTGAATGAATTTGCTCCATTCTTTGCATAGGATTACTGTTAGGATCCCAAGAACAAAATTTTCATTTTCCATACAAGTAGTGGTGATTTGTACTCTCTCTCTCCCTCCCTTTTCCCAAGTAATAGACCCATTATTGTTTTCATGGCTTCTTCTTGTGGAGAAGCCGGGTTATTTCTTTAAATGCAAAAATGCAATTTGGGTAATCTCATTTTGAAGGGATGTCCAAGTACCCCTGTATAGTTGTCATCATTTTTTGTCTATTAGATTCAGTCTGATTGGTCCCTATGAGGTTTTTGATAGTTGGGAGCAGGACCTTTGTCCACACATGGTTTCTAGGTTGACCAACCATTGTAATGAGCAGAACTTTTGACTAGTTGAATAGCATTGGTAGGTATTACCTGAAGCCATTTTTGCCACTTTAGTGTTGGTCACTGTTTTTAAATGTCTGTCTCTGTCATGTTGATAACAGATTCGCAAGCTCATTTTATGGACCTTTCAGAGAAGCACTTGACTCAAATCCGCGTTTTGGAGACAAGAAGACGTATGTAGTTCATTAATGTCAAATTTTATGGTGACTTTGTAATCTAATATACTTATGCTCAGTTTTGTTTTTATTTGGAATCAAAAGTTATCAGATGAATCCAGCCAATTATAGAGAAGCTCTGGTTGAGACCCATGAAGATGAGTCTGAAGGCGCTGATATCCTCTTGGTTTGTCCTCCCCTTTCCCAAATTTCTCTTTACTTGATTCTTGAACATTTTTACTTAAAGGCAGAAGCTCCCCCCTACACTAGTTTTAACTTACTTGGGTTACAGGTGAAACCGGGTCTTCCCTATTTGGATATTATAAGGCTTCTCCGAGATAACTCTTCTTTGCCAATTGCTGCATATCAGGTATGATCATTCGCTTTTGTACTTACAATATCATCTTCAATTGCTTGCATACTTATTTCAGATTCCCATTCTTGACCTGATTCTTGTGCACTATCATCTATATTAATCTTCAAGACACAAATTACTTTGGAATCTCTCTTCCACATTTTTGTAGTTTAGGATGTAGTCCTCTTAGCACCAAAAAGGATACATATTGTCATGGAAGCAGATCATGATTTTTTGCACCTATGCACTGAAATTAATTTATGTTAGCTCCATGCTATTTTAAACCTCCTGTTGGTGCAGCACATAAAGATTGAGTGAAACAAAATGATAATTTTTATAACTGTCTTGTTATCTTATAGATGATGCTTGGTCTGAATACACAGCACATGCATGGTTTTGGAATAGATAAGTAACACAACCTTTGCCATTTGTTGCATAGTCTGTCTCAAATTTCATGTTCAAGATAACCTTCAAGGCTGAGAGGACTGCTATCATTTTAACTTTTAACATGTGTAAAGTCATACTATATCTTATCTTGCATTTGGTCTTTTATGTTTTGAGATAATGAAGCACAGCATCAATACGGCACCGATGCCATACAAATGTATTGATGCAGCAGTCCTGAATAATTGGATTGTTCTATAATATAACAGTATAAGATCGAGATTTTGATAGAACACGACATGTGCTGTACTGAATAACACTGTAATAAGAGAGAGGGGGGGGGGGGGGGGTGCATATCTATAGCTGTCCATTTGTGTATCACATGCCTTGGTACCATGTCAGCTGGTTAAAATGGTACAGATAGAGTTGTTATTATTTGTGTTTGAAAGGCTAATTTGTAAGAGAGGGTTAATTATGCTTGTCTCCCACCTTTTGGGAATTTATCCCTAGGTATTCTCAAACTATGATGTTTGTGTGCCAAATGGCACTTCCATTCCCCAAAGCATGGGGTGGTGGGTGAGAGTGGGGATTCAAGTCTTCTTGGGTGCATAAGGATGCACAATTATTTACCTAGCAAAAAAAAACAAAAGAAAAACGATGATATTTGTTGGACATGCATAATGTGTAAAGGAACACATTGAAAAGGAAATATTTTGTTGTCTATGGACGTGACATAATCCACACTTTGTTATGTTGATTAGCAAAAAGAAAACGTTTTCACTGTATAATTTGCAAAGATGTGGAATTCCTGTGGATGTCCTCAAAAAATGATTTTTGTTGTGTTATAACTACTACCCACATTTTCTGGAACTCAAGGACTCATGTTTTGGGTAAGTGAAAATTTCATGAGTTTCATGGATTCAGGTTTCGGGTGAGTACTCAATGATCAAGGCTGGTGGGGTTCTGAAGATGATTGATGAAGAAAAGGTTATGATGGAATCACTGATGTGTCTCAGACGAGCTGGTGCTGACATCATCCTTACATATTTTGCTCTACAAGCTGCTAGATGTTTATGTGGTGAGAAGAGGTGAGAGACTTTTAGAATAAAATAGGGGGATCGTTTGTTGTGGAAAAGTCAAAAACTTTAGTTCTTTTATTTCATTTCGTGAGAATTAAGCTGAAACTGGGAATGAGATGCTTTTAACATGTCAGTTTTGCCTTCTGTTGTTGTACAGCTAAAGTAATTAAGGTGCTTGATTGCTGTGTATTGCTTAGTGCACGTGAGTCGTGACTTTTTTTTTAATAAAGATTAGAATAAAATGCTTGGCTTTCAGTTTGTTACTTTGTTTTGTTCTCATATCAGAAGTAAATAATACTCACATGCACGTGCTGTTCTGCTAGATTCTGAATTGTGCAGGAAATGAGTTTTTGGCTTCTTGCCGTAAGCCGACAAGAAGCTGAAACTTGATCGGTTTGTTATGTAATGGAGTGGGGTTTTGAAGCGGAATAAGAAAATTATATAGGGGGACTGGAAAGATAGATTATGGTCATTTAAAAAAAAAAAAAAAAATATTTTGGCCCCTAAACTTTATCAAAATTTTTTTTTTATCTTTGAATTTTATGAAGTGCATTTTTCGGCCCTCAACTTTGTTAAGAGTTTTTTCAATAGTTTGAAGAAAAAAATATGGATGAAAAAAGAACTTTTGTCAATAGTTTAGGAATGAAAAAAAAAAAAAAAAGATTTTTAATAAAGTTTAAAAACATAAATAAAACATTTTCAATAGTTTAGGTACTGTGAACTTTTCAATAGTTTGGGGATAAAAGATGAACTTTTCAATAATTTAGGGATGAAAAATGAATTTCTTAAAGTTCAAGATGAAAAACAACTTTTAATAAAATTTAGGAATCAAAATAGTATTTACTAAAAAAGAAAAAGAAAATTTTCCTAACAAATCTTTTAGCCCTTAAGCCTCCGTTTAGATACAGATTATAAATGAAAATTATTTCACTATTCAGTTTATTTTTGCTACTATTCACGAGTCTCACTACACTTTTTAGTACTATTCATAGGCTTCACAATACTATTTCAACTAACTTTTACCTTTATCTATATTACTTTCAGCAATAAGTTTTCAATTTTAGCAAAATAAGCAGTATTTAAACAGACCATAAATGGAAGTGTTATTCCGTTCTATTCAATGTTTTTTCTTATTTCTTAGTTTCTTTGTGAGAATGGAACCGTTGGCAATTTCAACTATACATATATATATATATATATATTGTAATTAAAACTAAATTTCTACTTATTAAAACTTAAAGAAAAAAGAAAAATGCAAAGATTAGTTATGTCCATTGCTCTTGTATCATTTTAAGCATGCATTAGATACTGAGTTAGGAATTTGGACGACCCTTGTTAGCGGAGGTGGATTTTGAAGTTGCTAGCTCCTTAGATCTCAAAACCCATATTCATTTTATTGTCAAAAGTTGATTAATTTGGCGACTAAACTCAATGATAAATTTGCACACTTATATTTTATGGGAAAGAGATTTGATCATTATATTCTCTTGTTGCCTAGGATTAACCAACATGAATGATCTTCACTTCTCTTTTGCGTCCCAATTTGATGCTTATAACTGAACAGAATGATGATAAAGGAACTACTATTTTGAGTATTTTCTGTAATACCAACAAAACAGTAGTTACAAATCAAAAAAAAAAAAAATCCAGTAATTACAATTGCACCGAGAGGCAGAGCATCCTCTACTTGGTTCTTCATGGCATGGAGGAGTTTTTCCTATTACCTACCATCCCTAAACTTGCGCCTCTATCTTAAACTTGCAGCATAAAATACATCTGATTCGCGCACATCAGTCATGTTTGTCGAGGTATCTTTCTGCAATACTAGCATGAGCTGCAGCTCCTATAGGAAGAACATCTTCATCTATCATGAAAAAAGGTGAGTGTCCTGTGTGTGTAGAACCCAATGTCTCGTTCCTTACCCCTATGTAGAAAAAGCCTGCAGGGACTACTTCAGAGTAAAAGGAAAAATCCTCAGCACCCATCATCGGAGGGACAACCCTGAAATTTGTTGGACTAACCAAATCAATGGCCACCTTCCTCACATGCTCATACATTTTCTCATCATTCACAGTGGGGGGATATATTGTGTTCTGCTTTTCAAAGAAATCAACCATTGCTGAGCATCTGTAAACGCTGGCCTGTTCCACAATTACCTGTTTTTCATGGTGAAGATTGTTGTTAGCTCAATTGATTTGTGAATGAAGAATCACTAAAAAAATAAGGGGACCAACAATAGTCATTTCTGGACTACATTTTAAAATAAATTTCTGCTGGCCCGCCTTGTTAAGGAAACAATTGTTTTCTTTCATTTGCTCGACAAAAGGCAGGTCCCCACAGCTGAGCAATGATGGGTTCTATTCTATAATTCTATTATAAACAGACAAAGGTAAAAAAAGTTCCTGTTCTGCCCCGAGAGGGGTGGCCTGGTGGTTGGGATCTGTGTATCAAATTTGTGGTCCCTAGTTTGAGCTCAGGCGAGTATCTGGGGGGAGAATTTGGGTATCTCTACTGAGGAGCCCTTGATTACAAACTCTCTCGATGTGCTAAGGTGAGGTCTGTAGTCACCTCAGACTATAGTAGTTATGGCTCAATCCAACATTCTCTAGCGGGGGTGCTCCTATGGTCACGACCAGGAGGTGAGTTACAATGGTCGCCCCCCCCTTTTTGTTCATTAAAAAAAAAAAAAAAAGTTCCTGTTCTAATATTTGGTAAAGTCTTTGTCATTAATTATAGGACTGGTTCCAAGACAAACCTCTTCTATTCTTCGTAGAAGCTGGTAGAAGCTTATGTTGGAGAAAGCTCTGAAAGTACCACCAAGCACAACAGCATCCGGGATCATGTCAAGGTTGTTACCTCCATTAAACGATGTTACCGACACAACCTGAGTACAAAAAGACAGCCAACAGAAAATTCACCATTAAAGCAAAGTAAAAGAAATCACAGACAGTACAAATAATGAGAGCACGATAATGGATTGTAGGAGATACTTCAAATTGGTTTAGAATAAAACTTTGTCCTTAAATATACCAACCTGCGAGTCCAATGGATTTGCTTCGCGAGAAACAAGACCCTGTAAGCTGATAACCACGGCCGAGGCTGCTAAAATGGGGTCAACAGAGTGGTGAGGATTCCCTGCCTGACCCCTTTTGCCACTAATTACAGCTCTGAAGAACCCACAGCCGGCAAGCAAAGGACCAGGTCTTGATCCAATGATACCTGTAGGATGTTCATGGGATACATGAACTGCGAAAATGGCCTCCACATTTTCCAGAGCCCCATCCCCTATCATCCTTTTTGCACCATTCCCTGCTTCTTCTGCTGGTTGAAACAGCAGTATTACAGTTCCCTGTGATACCAACCATACAAATATTTTCAGGACTGGCTTGCTAGTAAGCTTAGTAGTTAGTACTAGAAGTGAAAGAAATTGTCACACTTTTGTCTGAACAAATCCTGATTAACCAAAATAAATAAAATTAACTTGTAGATCAGGTTTTGACATGGATGTGTGCTGTTATATGTTTTAATAATAAAGTGTGCTTGAATGTTAAATATTAAAAGACTTCATTGTGTAGTCTTCATCTTGATAAACCTCTCTCCTTGTCCTATACCCAACAATATTTTTCTTAACAAAAGAACACCCATTTGGTGGTTTGT
Source organism: Quercus glauca (assembly GCA_023736055.1). Taxonomy (NCBI): domain Eukaryota; kingdom Viridiplantae; phylum Streptophyta; class Magnoliopsida; order Fagales; family Fagaceae; genus Quercus; species Quercus glauca. The sequence goes on from CM043323.1 coordinate 37,718,438, forward strand.
GTGGAACATTTTTATGTTTCAACCAGCTCCCTAACAATTTAACTAGCATAATAAGACATTATTGATAGATTGGGAGGGAATCATATTCTATTGTATGGCTTACTGATTCCAAAGCTTTTAAAAATTCTTTTGCTTAAATAGGGACACCCAAATTGACTCACATGCGTTCATCCATGCAAGACAAAAACTTTGGTTTATATTCTCAGCATCTTGAGCTACAACCATTTTAATATTGTATTTTCAAATTTCAAGTGGCATGTTGAGCGTTGAGCCTTAAATATTTTAACATCTGAGCATGACTTGTTTCATGCATGTCAGACATAAACTTGGCCAAGCCACTGCGCCAATTTCTACTAAAAAATTAAGCCTTTATCTGTCTCCTTTTGCTTCTCTTTCTTCTCTCTAAATTTAAACCATCGTTGCCCAAAAGAAATATAAGGTCAGAATGCACATAAGACTGATCCTACTTTCTTCATCAACCCTACTTCATGCCTTGTTTAAGAGGAAAAATGATATTTTTCCCTTTAAGAGTGTCATCACTCATCAGTATTATCTATTACCCAATGGCCTTTCTCACTCCTTCACTTCTTTAATAATAATTAAAAATAAAAACCAGTACTGTACTATCCTTTAAAGTTGAACCAACTAAATACCACAAAGAAAAGATATATATATATATATATATATATATATATATATATATATATAATCCAAGAATACATCAAAGATCAAACTCATTGCTTTTCATAAGTCAACACCCAACAAAGTGAAGAATATATTCACTAACCAGGAAGGTACAGCATAAGGAAAAAATGAAAAATTTTTTAGACTTTAGTATCCTAAGATACGTCAGACTCCTTGCTTTTCATCAATCAACTCCCAAGAAAGTAAAGAATATATTCACTTACCAGCATGTAAATAAGCAAGTAAGAATAACTGTTGCTACAAATTAAAAGTGCTACAACAAGCCTACATAATAATGCATTAAACAGTTGAAAGAATAATATATTCTGCTTAAAGACCAAGCTTTCGAGAGACTATCTTTCGTAATTCTATACTTAATTTTGGTTACCCATTTATTTTTAATTTTTTAAAGGGTAGTGGCAGTGAACATATGTGAAAGAATTTATTATTAAAATCAATTATATTTTACTCTGGAATATTCCAAAATTAAATGTCTTACACATGCGATATTTATCATGGCTTTTATATACATATATGTATATTTATATATGTGTATATATATATATATATATATATAAAATATAATTTTATCGTGGGTATTTGATTGTGAAGAACACTCAAAATAGTCTACAAGTAAAGGACAAATGCAACACCGACAATTATTAAAAATGAAAAAGGTAAAAAAGCAAAAGAATGACACAAAATAGCCCATTATTTCATGAGTCAAACCGAACATGGCAACCCTATTAATGTGTCAAATTTTAACCATAGATGTCAAGAATAAATACAACTTGTAAGGTCACACCAAATCAATAAAGGATCTCAAAGCTAATCCCTGCTTTTTTTGGTAAATCAATTTTGTCCATACAATGTGACTCCCTTTTTAGCCGTGCTTTGGACTGTAGAAAACTAAACACACTATAGGGGAGAAAAAGCAAGGACAAAAGTTCGTGCGACATATAATGATATCTATCATCTATGGGTTGCAATGAGTGGGTGTGATTTTCTCTAAGAGGAAGTTAATTGTGAGTTCCAATTAGCTTAACATGTAAATTTGTTTGTTGTTGAATAAAAGATTTTGGATTCGATCTCTGCTTACACTAACAATTGATTGATGTTTTGGCCTGATGGTAAAACGCAACCATTATAAAGCCGACGCTATAAGTTAAAATTCTATCATACCTAAAAAGAATTAACTAGATTTAATTCTTGGAAAAGTATTTGTTAAATCATGCCATCCTTTCTACTCCTTTTATTCAAAATGAACTTATTCAGATACATTCCCTAAATTAACCCTTAACCTGTGTGAAAAATTAAAGCATAATACTTTGGATACCATTATATGCATGTTGATCATGGGGCGTTCTACAAAATAAGATTTTTAGATAAATATTATCTTCTTTTATTTTGACATTAGGGCACTTTGGTTTTTAAACTTTTGGTTTGAACAATTACTTCCTAGGCATAAGGTTGGTGAGAAATTAACCCTCTATTAATATTTTCTACTAAAGTCGAACAGATTTAATTATTTGCTGTACATATGGTTTCTATCACTTCTTTTTTTTTTGAAAAGATGCTTTCTATCACCTCATCAATAATTTTCAAATATTATTGTTATCACATGCATATCAAATAATTATGTCAAGAGGATTATAATTATATATTCAAATATAAAGTTTAATAACCAAATTAACACATATTAAAGTCTCATAATGATATATGTAAAAGCGCTATGAAAAGTTGAATATTGGGCACAAAGGTGGAAATGGAAAAGACATGACAGTGGGAAAAATGTGAATCATATGATTCGTTACAGCATTGAAGAAAAACACGGTACCAAACAGTGACTAAAGTGAAGACAGGTTATGCCACAAATGTCCAAAACTAGGAAACCAGAAATCTCTAAGGTCATGTATAGCTCGCTATGCACGGACCTATAAATTTTTCGTGGATCCAACGTTGTCCACACAAATTCAAAGGATAGTGCAGGGAACCAAATCAACTTGCAAAAATAAATGAATACCACTAAAGATACAACACCTTTTTTCAATGCAATGAGATGTTAGATTATAAATTTATAATTGGTATAATATCATTTTCATATTAGTACATTACTCCTAATATTTTTACATCACAACCTAACATCTCAGCAATGAAAATGTCATGAATTTATTGCATGTATACCTGCCTTTTAAGGGGGAAAAAATGGTCCTCACAATTTTTACCACGCAGTTTACCCTTAAGAAGAGAAAAGAGAAACTAGGGGAGACTTGGATGGGCTTTTCAGAAGCAATTAATTACCTAACATGCAAATATTCAAAAAGCTATTCAAACATTTATGACTTTAAAAAGCATACAGCTACTTTAGAAAAATTAGTGTGTATAATCATTTAATTAAGGCGTAATCTAATGGGAAAAATAGTTGAAACTTCAAATCAAAGGAATCCTTCTTCAAAGGTCCTTGACTTATTTGAATTAATCTAAAAAGAAAAACAAAAAATAAAGACTTATTTTTTGAGATAAAATTTTAATTTATGATATCCATTTTTAATGATCGTTCTTTATCTGACAAAGACAATAATTAGTTTTTGGTATGAGTGGAAATCAAACCCAGATCTCACTGGAGCTCCCAAAAAAAAAAAAAAAAAAAAAATTGAAATAACGAAGTGAAGCCAAACCTTTAAAAGATGTTCGCGACTCTTTAAGATCTTGGCAGCACCAATAAGCATAGCAACATGTGCGTCGTGTCCACAAGCGTGCATTTTGCCGGCAACTTTGCTTTTGTGTTCCCATTCAACAGCTTCCTGCAACAAATAATTAGCCATAATGTTAGCACAATATTTTTTTCCATACTAACCAAATTTTGGTTGCAACTTGAAAGCTAGTATAATAATTACCCCCAAACACAAAGTACAGAAAGAGAGAGATGTAGAGAACCGCCAAAGACAAGTACAAAGGGTATACATTATTTGGGGGGGGGCTTAATGCTAGAAAATCCAACAAGATTCAAATGTAGCCATTGAGTGAGATACAAAAATTATAAAAGCCGCTATTTTAGTTCGTACAACTTTTACTTTGGGATCTGAACTTGTCCCATAATCCATCACATGGAATAATAATGTATTTCTATCCATTTTATTTATGTTTGTTAGTACAATCATACATAAAAATATAAGTCAAACATGTGTCAGAGATATGAAATCTTAACATCCATAAAAAGAATCAGATAATTTTATAAGAGATATAATATCTGAACTTTCTACGTCACTATCAAAAAAGGATAATAGTATTTGGATAAATTCAATAACACCAATTTCCTTACCTAAGATTTTACACTATGGAAATCATTTTTGTGTTATGGAAGGATCAGATGAGATGAATGTACGAAAGTGTGTGATTGTTTATTTATTTTTAAATAATAGATGATTATAGAGACTCATATCCATTTTCACATACTATCATATTGATAGTTTAACACTAAAGATTAAAGGTGTGTAACAAACCCAACAAAATCAAATTAAAATAATTTTGAAAACACCAAGTAGAAAAAAAAAAAAAAAACTTAATTTCCTTAAAATATAAAACCCAAATGAAAAACCAAGAAAAACTAGCAAAAAAAAAAAAAAAACAAAAAAAATTATATAAAAGAAAAAAAAAAGTCCTTCAAAAGTTGTAAATTTTAATGATCTTTTAGGTTAGAAAAGTGGGGGAAAAAAAAAACTGAGAAAACCCAATAGTCCCTATTGAAAAAGAAAAAGGAACCTGAATAGGAAGTGCATCCATGTCAGCTCTGATGGCCACAAATGGAGGAGAACCAGTGCCGATCCAAGCTCGAATACCAGTTTTAGCCAAAGGGAATTTGTAAGTGATATCCATGCGGTCCAACTCGTCTCGAATCAACTTGCTGGTCTCGACTTCTTCGAAAGCCAGCTCAGGGTTGGAGTGAATCCTCCTCCTCAAACTTTTCAACCACTCCACCGTCTCCGGCCGCCGTGCCAGTCCCAACACCGCCTCTTTTGTCCACACCTCACCCTCAGTTGATGGTATTAAAGGAGACCCAGTAGTGCTCTTGTTTTTGTGGCTCGATGATGAAGGCCTCAAACTCAGACCAGAAGTACAACTACTACAGCTTGGATCGAAAAACGACCTGTCGTTTTCCGTGGTAGTTATTGGTTCTGCGAAAGGGATTATGGAATTAAAGGTGAACATAACAACAACGATTGAGAACATCATCAAAAGAAGTTTGTGAAAATTCATTTTTTTTTCACATAAAAGAGAGAATAAGAACAAGAACAAGAACAAGAACAACAAAGAGAGCTTTGTAGAAGAAGAAAATGGTGAGAGAGAGAGAGAGAGAGAGCGAGAGAAAATTTGAGCACGTGGAGATAAAGAGGTAAAGGATAGGGGTAAGGGTAATAGAGCACGTGGGAGAATATGTAATGAAGGGTAGTGGTAGCGTGGTACTAATTTAAATACTATATTAATGGAAGAAGTTATGTGTGTTTTGTTTGTTTGTATGTATGTTTATAGTTGATTGATTAAGGCGTCGAATCGCAGCTCATGGGTCCCACCCATTTTTTTGTGGACCTCTTTTCAGTGAAACGTATAGACTTTTTTTTTTCTTTTTTTTTTGCCACACTCCCCTGCTTCGATGATAATGATGAATTGATGATGATATTTTTATTCAACTTCTTTTTCTTTTTTCATTTTTTTACTTAGGAGATTGGAGAATAATATTAGAAAATGTCACCTCATGAATTTTTTTAGAAGAAAAAAAATATGAATTTTTTATATAAGATTATGAAAATGTAAAATCGCGTCGTACTACTAACATAAAATAATCTCTCTCTATTAGGAAAAAAAAAATCTCTCTAATTTTAAACAATTTAGATATATATATTTTTAAAATGGGTAGTTTTGAATATATTATATATAAAGTAAAACTTATTTATATTTTGAATTCTAAATATATTTAATATAATACTATGTTTTTTGGTTAATTAGAGATTATATTAATTTAAAACAGTAAAGTTTGGACAGAGCCTCTCAAAGCACTTTAGCATCTAGTTCAACTTCTAAAGTTTGAAAATTCTTTGCAATGCAAAGCTTCAAATCATCTCTCAAGGCCTACAATTCAGCCTCCATACTGGTTGCTATTCCTATAGATCTGGTGTGGGCGCAACTGGAGGGGGAGGGGTACGCCTCAGCTGAGTGGACCGGAGCGAAGAAAAGAAATGGAGTTGTCACCTAGATTAAGTCTAAGAACCATATATATAGCACCATTTATGGAAGGACTGATCTTACTACCAGAGCATGGGTTCAGAGTCCAGGTGCGGCTTGGGAAGGTTTTAGGCACCCAAAACCACCTTTAGGTCGGCTTCCATTCATTGTGTCTTACATCTTAATCTTGTTAAAGGCATATTAAACATTGTCATTTTAGACACACACACACACTAACATGCATCTATCATGGCAACTCATATCAAACCTAACATACATCTATCACATATAGCATCCATTACATCAAAGGCAGAAACATGTATATATCAAATCAAGGCAGAAACATAGGCATGGTAAGATCAAAACAACACGACAACATATTCATAGCAAATCTAGATTGCACGTCTAATATACATCATATCCATCATATCCACAACCAAATGCATGTTCATGTGAATGCATGACTTACCTCACTCCACCACAGCACCTATGCATCAATGCATGGTTATATGAATGCATGTTCATGGCAAAACGAAGGAAAACATTAAAGGAACCCTAATCTAGCTTGTGAAGAACAATCAAACAAACAAACAGAGAAACAGAGACTTACAAGCATAAAGAGGAACAAGGCAGAGGCATATTATATAAGAGAAATGAAGAAACAGAAGCAAAAAAGGGTCAAATTAGGATTTCTGGGCTTGAGTATGCATGCGCTTACATAAAGCATGCGTGTGCAACTCAGCTGTATCCGTATGCATGCAAAAAGCATGCGTACGGAACACGCCTCAAAACCCTAACACAAAAAAGCAAGAATGCAGCAACTCAGAAATGAAAAACTAACAACTTAACATGCTTTACATCAAAAGATAAAGAAAACCTAAACAAAGTAGACATATTAAAGCACAAAAATAAGTGGCAGAAATAGAAATAAAGATCAAAACAAAAAAAAAAAAATAAAAGAAACGATGTAAGAAACTTTATACCTCAAAACAAAATCTCATTGGCTTGATTTTGACCATTCCTCTCAGTCAAATCTATTTACAATCAAATACAAAAGTGATTAATTATTTTAAAACTCCAAGATCAAGGCCAGAATCATAAACATATTGACTTGAGAATGTTTTGTGAAAAACTCCCCTCTTTAATTCACTATTTCTAGTGAATCTAGTGTTTTCCCTTAGAATTTATTATGTGTTTTGAAAAGCTACTATGTATGGCTTTATATAGTGAGAAAATAGGTTTGAAACGACTCCCAGACGTGTTGGATTCGTTCCAAAATCCATCTTTAATGTAGAAAAACTTGTCTTTCATAGTTTTTGGAACTCTAACATGCGTACGCGTGCCCTAGGGTTTCCTTAGTTTTTATTTTTCAAAAATAGCTTATTTTATTCATAAAAAGAGTTATATTTTTCATAAAACATTTTTTTAAAGTTAATTTCAATATGATTGGGCCCTAAACCAACCTTGGCCTTTAGAATTTCAACATCATTGTGGAACGGGGGCCCAAGTTGTAAGGGGTACAAAATGCAGTTTCTACATCTAGAAAAATCGAGCACTCACTACTATTATGATCTCGAATGATACCTCGACCTCTTGCCATGACCAGATTCCCTAAAGTTAATCCATCCGTATTCAGTTTGTACGAATTTAGCTCTGGTTTTTTCCACCTCACATTAACCTGACTTCCAAGTAGCAACCTGCTTGACACGCCCTGCACAATGATAAAAATTTAGAGATAGATTCCTCACTTTTCCATCCAACCTGTAGTTTGGTTCCTCTTTTTTGAAAGATATCTTGTTTCAATGAAGCCATAGACTCCAAATACCAAATGCAAAGAAGTGGTTCCATGGTAGTTTCAGATCTTCAGAGGTCATTGCTAAACACAAATTCTTCTTTCACTTGCTGGATAAATCAGAGTTTAAAAAAATTACCATCACAGCAAGTGTAACCTGAATTTAGTCAGAAAACTTTAGCAAAATTATAATCACGCAGCACGTGGATAATGGTCTCACTCTCTCTACCACAAAGTTCACAAATGTTTTCTTCAATAATACCTCTAGTCATAAGCAGATCCTTGATAGGAAGCTATTAAGTAACATTTCCACATAAACACCTGAATTTTTGGGATAGTATCAAGTTTCCATATCCATTGCCCAGAGAAATTGGTAGGAGACTCCAGTCCACCATTAAAAAGTTTATAGGCTGATTTTCCTTCAAAATTGCCCGATGGAGAATAAGCCCAAGTCAAAGCATCAATACACATAGGAGATAAAGGCATTGGGATTGCCTTTATTTTTAAAAAGATGCCAGGAGGGAGAACAAAAGAGATGCAATTGGTGTTCCATGATTCCTCATGGGTGACATCACTAACCATGAAAGAGACTTCATTACGATTGAGAGGACCATAAATTAGAGATCTTAATGCCCTATCAGATAGCCACTTATCATGCCACAAATTAAGAGTACTGCCAAATTGGGGCGGACCTACAGTAGGGCAGGGAGGGGCCATTGCAACCCCCCCCCCCCCCCCCCACCCCAAAAAAAAAAAAAAAAAAAAAAAAGAAGCTAATATATATATATGTTGAAATTTTAAATTTTGGTCCTAATAGCCCCCAATTAAATAAATAAAAACTGGTATACATATGTAATTTGAAAAATTAAGATTTGCCCTTAAAAATATATATTTTTGGATCTCCTTTGAAATAGTGTCGAGTTCTATTTTAATAAATGTGTTGAAATGTTTAAGAAACGTTTATTTTATATGTTATACTTTGTTGACATTTTTATAATATTAAATGTTTAAAAAATACTTATTTTATATGTAGTATTTTATTGAATAAAAATAGATGTTAGTTTTTATTTTTATAAAAAAAATTTGTTTTAAGCTTTGCCCTCCTCAGATTCAAATCCTGGTTCCGTCCTTCAACCAATGCCTACTTTCCATTTGGAACCTTGTAGGAAAATGTCATAACCCCTTCTTCATTCCTGCCTATGTTCTTGAACAGTTCCTTTTAGGATTTTTATACTTACTACTCAACACTTTGGCCCACCGTTGTTCTCCCTCTGTATGCAGCCTCCAATTTAATTTTGCTAGCAAGGCCAACTTTTTTGGTTTAGTTGTAGATATTCCCAGTCCTCCCCCTCTCTTTACTCTCATAACTTTTTCCCAACTGACTGTGTGTAGCTTTCTCTTCTCCGCAATTGTACCCCATATAATGTTCCTACTGATCTTATCTATTGTGTCCAAAGTCTTCCCAGGAAGCATGGTTCCTTGCATAACATATGCAGGTATTGCACAAAGAGCCGACTGAGTCAGTCTGTTAGATTGACTCGTCTTGCAAAGGACAAAAGATGAGCCTTCCATCTAGCACGTCTATTCTGAACTCTTTCGATGACATAGTAAAAATCATGATTGCTGGAACCTGGAAGTTTTAATGGAAAACCCAGGCACTTCCCAAGATTTGGGGTGGAATTAAGATCTAGGCAAGAGCCAAGCACACCTCTCCTATCTTCAAATACACTTAGGCCTTATTGATACGTGTGTTTAAACAACAGTTTTTAATTTTTTTAGAAATACGTGTGAGTAGAAAAATGTGTAAAAATACGTGTAATATTATTTAAAAACTGAAAATATGTGTTTAAACTTGCGTACCAAACAAGGCTTAGTCTCTTACAAATTGACCTTATTATATAACATCCATGAGTCAGTTCTCACACTAACACACCGAGTTCTTTTTAATTAAATTACAAATTAAGGTAGCGTTTGGATCCAGATGAAATGAGCTACGTTTGCGTTTCTAGCATTTCACGCCTTTTTTATTTTTATTTTTTTATTTTTAACAAGTCGTGAATGTTGACTTTTTCCAGTAAACAGTGCACACAGTGGGTCCTGTGCACTGTTCACGAGACCCATACACTTTACTTTTCAGAAACTTTTTCATTAAAAATAGGTCTCACGGTACTATTCACACATTTAAAAATTATTTTATTACAGCATTTTCAGTTTTCAGTTGTATCCAAACGAACCCTAAGTCTCTAATTTTTACTTAATTTTAATAAAGTTTTTATATATTTTTTCATTTCAATATGTCTACTTTTATTTACTTCTAATATAATCATTTCGTCCAATTCTAAAAAAAAAAAAAGGGTAATTGTCTCACATTATTTAAGAGAGTATGTTATGTTTAGTATAACTTGCCTCACTCTCCTTTAAAAGTTACCATGACTTTTGAGTGGAGTTGTGGTGTGTTTTTATGTTAAAAGTTAGAACCCCTTTCTCTCTTTCTTGTGTGTATATGTGTTTGCTTCTCAAAAGAAAAAGAAAAAAAGAAGTCCAAAACAGCGTTGTTTTGGAGTAAAAGAAGAAGAAGCAAAACTACATTTTTCTCTATATAACTTTGATCAATTGTCATTTTAATCCACTAAATTTAAAACTTATCATTTTAATCCATTAACTTTGATAGCATGGTCACTTTAGTCATTTTGTCCACTGCCATTAAAAAGTTGTCATTAACTCCATCAAAACAACACGGTTTAACATTTTTAACATAAAAATAATAAATTTAGAGATTATTTTGTTAAATTTTTAAATCCAAAACAATGGTAGTCTCTAAATTTAGTAGATTAAAATGACAATTCTTCAAAGTTAATAGATTAAAATGATAAATTTTCAACTTAATGGAATAAAATAATATGCAATTTATCAAAGTTAATAGACTAAAGCAACAATTTTTAAATTACGTAGATTAAAATGACAATTCATTAAAATTATAGGATGTAAAATGTATTTTTGGCTTAAAAAAGACTAACACTAATGTCAAGATTGGATAAAACTAGGCCAGCTAAATTAAAACACATTAAAGTTAAATGATTGAAAAAAATAAAACCCCCAAACTTGAAGCATTGAATTAAGGTGTTAAACTTGCAAACATGAAGGTTGAAGGCCGTGAAATAAATTTTCATGCGCATATAGGGTCAAAGAGTTTTTACAAAACTGTACAATACCTTAAGTGCTGTTTTTTTAAAAATTTTTCTCTTAAAATTCAGTAATGTGGCTACTTAACTAAAAGGACACTTCCATCCCATGAGAAAAAATTCACATAATAGAATTTTAAAAAATGAACTTAAAGAACAACACTTAACTACTAAACTAAATCTGGCTTTTTAAAATAAATATTAAATATATCAATATCATTCGACAATGACCTCCTTTTTTTTTTTTTTTTTTTTTTTTTTTTTTTTTTGCTTGGCCTTTTTCTTTTCTTCTTTTTGATGATGGAGACAATTACCAAATTTTGATACAGAGATATGTCAGTTTGGACGTAGGTCATGAAATTTGCGCAATGAAAATGATCTCTCATTCATCAAATTTAAAAATAAAAATAAAAATAAAAAAAGGCCGTAATTGATTCGGCAATACAATTAATCTAGCCACTATTAATAAATAATAATTATAACTGGGATGTTAAAATAACTCATGAATATAGAGCAATTTCGTCAAGGCTATTTGAAAAGTTGGCACATAACTGATAGTGTGCATTTGAGAAGCAATGAAAATTATAAATTATTTTACTTTCAGCCTATTTTAACTACTATTCATGACCTTACTGTACTTTTTAGTACTATTCATGGGTCTCACTTTACTATTTTAACTAACTTTTGCTTTTATTTATAATACTTTGAGCAATAAGTTTTCAGTTTTAGCAAAATAAGCGGTATCCAAATAGACCCTTAGTGTGTGTTTGGCTCTAAATTAAAAAGCCAGCTTATTTTTGCTACTATTCATGGGCCTAACTAGCGGTATCCAAACAGACTCTTAGTGTGTGTTTGGCTCAAAATTAAAAAGCTAGCTTATTTTATTATTTAGCTTATTTTTGCTACTATTCATGGGCCCAACTAGCGGTATCCAAACAGACTCTTAGTGTGTGTTTGGCTCTAAATTAAAAAGCCAACTTTTTTATTATTTAGCTTATTTTTGCTACTATTCATGAGCCAAACTATACTTTTTGATACTATTCATGGGTCCCATTATACTATTTTAGTAACTTTTATCTTTATCTACTGTTCTTTCAGTAAAAAGTTTACAGTTTCAACAAAATAAGTGGATCATAAACAGACCCTTAAATTGAAGTCTATTTTTTGTGGTAACATCCTCTCAATATATCAGTTATCAATAATGCTACAAACACACATATTTTTATAATACTTGTACAAATTACGGATATGACAAATTTTTATTGGCTTTTATCCAAGCTCATTACTAATATCATTTCTTTACTTCTCAGGAATTACTCACTAGTTACTGCATTTTGTAAATTTTTTGTAAAATAGTTTTACACCAAAATCATAAGAATTTTTTTTTTAAAGAAAAAGATAAAAAAAAATCTTATGATTTTGGTGTTTATTACCAACTAAAACGTACTTATTAATGACATTAACTACAAGAAACAAACTTAATGATTGGTACCTCAATAGTCATAAAAGGTGGATGAGACCAGAGTTTGCTAAACCACTTGTTGTAATTATCATTCTATTTGTTTTGATGTAAAACATTTTTTGAAAAAGGGTTTTCCATTTTCAGGTGTTTGTTTGCATGTAAAATATAATCAAATTTGTATAATATTTTTTGTTGACCATAAAATATTTTATAAAAAGTTGTAAAATGTTTTACACTTGAAAATTTTTGATAAAACAATTTCCAAAAACATACAATGGCTTCCCTTCTACCATCTGGTTGGTAAGTCACTTGTCTAGTGCCCGGAGACACCACTTCAGCGACCGATACCTTCGGTTTAGTGTCCAGTGACTCTACTCCGCGACCGGTGTTCAAAGACTCCGCTTCGACGACTGGTGATTTCACTCCGTGACCGGTGTCAATGGCCTGATATTTGGAGACTCCACTCTATTAGTCGATGCTGACAGTCCAGTGGCAGGAGACACCGCAACAAAAATCGGTGCCGGCGGTTCGATGGTTAGAGAAGTCACACCAACAACTGGTAGCCAAAGACGCCACACCATAACTAGTGCTGAAGATATAGTAATCGAAGACTTTGTTTTGTCAACCGGTGTTGGCGGTTCAATCATTGGAGATACAGTTTTGACGATGATCGTTGGCAATTTGGTCACTGAAGCCACCACTCTGATTGCCAGTTCTAATGGTCTGGTCACTGGACCTCTAGTATTAGCAGCTTCAGTGTTGTGCTATCATTTTTTTGTGTGGTTTGCTTGAAAAATTTTATTTGTCAAACCAAACACTTGAAAATGTTTTACTGAACATGTTTTACATGTAAAATATTTTACATTGGAAAAATATTTTACTTCAAAACAAACAAAGCTTACATTTAAGGGGATATGTTCCAATTAACTCAATTAGTAAAGTGTTCCCATACCACCATGCATCTTTGACATTATGGTCACTCTACAAATACAAAGTTCTTGTGGAGTAGATAGTAAGAGTCAGGATTCAAGTCTCCAGGAAGGTGCTTGTAAAGTTTTTTGTTGTCAATTATAATGGAACAGACATCATAAATTAAAATTCTATCATATAAAGGGAAAAAAACTACATGTAAGGAAAATTATTATCTATATATATACTATAAAACCAAAGCTTTTAACTTTTTATTGACTTTTTGAGAGTGTGCCACATAAACTTTGCTACTCCTACAATTTTCCACATCAATAATATTAAAAAAAAAAAAAAAAAGACTCTTTTCAAAGGTAGACTCTCTTTTATTCAACTCTCTCTTTCAACCCAATAACCAATATCCTTCTTTCTCAGCCTTCCAACCCTCCGTTGTCACTTGTCACTACCTTCAATCCCACAGAAACATAGGTGAGCACATCTCCCATAAGCAGCAAGTTGATTCATGTAATTTTTGCAACTAATCTTTCGTATTTTGTACTTTTGGGTTGCTGAATTCGTAATTTTAAAAATTGAATAAAATTGCAATTTATTTTTTTGGGTGCAACACACATGCTCAGGAATCCTAATTTACTTAGGTTTAGAAACCCTTGTTTTTTTTTTTTTTTTGGTTATTTGTTGCGTTAACCTATGGCTAGAGTTGTTAAACCGATTCAACATAAAGGATAAGCCAATTAAGGAGTAGAAGTATCAATCCTCCCACAACTACACTACCTATTTGGTTTCTTTTCTTGGGTGCACCTTGCTGGTATAGCAAGAACATGTTGGTTATAAGGTGCTATATACATATGACCTTAAATTATAAATTCTACTCAGTTCTTTTATGTGTTTCTATACAGTTTTGTAGGCTCTATTCAGTACTATTAGGTGTTATTGATATTAGTTTTGTTGGGTGTTGTTGGCATATAATTAGTATTTTTATTTATAATTCAGCCGCTAATACTGTTGTTGGTTAGCGCTACTTTTGTTAGGTTTTTTCTTTTGTTTTGGATTTAATTTTGTGAATTCTTATTTGAATTCATATGGCTATCACTTAGAAACTTGATTTTAGTGTATATTTTCTTTGTAGGCATTGATCTGTGAGCCTTTAAATTCTAGATATAAATTCAAAATTCATAAGGAATTTTAGATTATGATTCTTATTTGTTTCCATTTGAGATTTATAGGTTCTAATTTGATCCAAGATGGAATCACAATGGTCTTTGAGATTGTGCATTTGAAATTTCAGGAAAAATTGAGCTATGGGTCTGAATTAAGATTAGAATTTGGGGTTTTTATCAATGGGAATGATTTGCGGGTTCAATGGATTTGGGTTTGATTTAGAGGTGGCTTAGTGTTAACTTCAAGGAGAGTTGCAAGATTAGCATACCTCGCAACTCTATGACATTATTCACATCTTAAATCACAAAAAGTATCCACCAATAACCACTAGAAGCACAATTGCAATGGCAGCTGCACACCAATCTCATTTAGTATCTCATTTAAAACCTGCAATTTCATCGTTATAAAAGCATTACAAAATACACACAAACGCACTAATCATTGTCAGAAACACCAGAACATTTACTACCTCTTTATCTCCCTGCATTCTATCAACATTTTTCCAGTTTTAAGTCCAAGAAAATCCTTTCAGTTCCAAGAAAATTTTTGTGGCTTAAACCCTATGGTCAAGAAAAGTAGTGCTTATGTAAGTTATATAGAAGAAATCCACTAATGTGGTTCGAGATCATCATGGATGGATATTTGGCAAAGTTCATTAATAATTCAGAAGTTGTTTCTAATGCATATTGGAGTATGAAATTAATTAGGTAGATTAGGTAATGATCATCTTGAATTATCTAAAAATTATCATAATATTGATCATTACTACTTACATGTTAATCAAGATCTAACATTTTTGGTAGTTTTTTAGGATCATCAAGATCTATTATTGCTTAAATTTTATAAATTCTTTCTGCTTTTAGATAATGCAATTGGTTTAAATGATTGATAGGATGCTTTTAAACCCATATTTAATGACTGCATTATAATGATTATTAGTTATTTGAGTTCTGAAATTATCTTTCATAGCAAACTTCTTTTGTGTGTATAGGCTGTATTGCAATGAGTTCAACAGTGACTTCTACAAAAGTTAATTTTTTTATTAAATTATCGACATGATTATTGTTGACGATGCTCTTTTATATGTTAGAAAGGAATTGATATTACTCTTTGATATAATGTAGAAGAACTATTGGACAAACCTACCGTGTAGTCACTTGAAAAAATTCAATAATTCAAGGTTTCATTAAATTCATTGACATTGTACTTGGTTTATGTTTAAAACGATTGAGGCCAAATTCAAGTGCTATTTTTGGTTCTTTGGTTGATATTCAAAACAACTATTGCCAAATTCAAGTGCACTTTTTGGTTCTTTGGAGATATAAGAGGGGAGGGGTCTAGCTATTTGGTTATTTGGATTTGAAGGAAAGAGGAACCATTTTGGTTGAGAGCAAGCATTACAATTTTACAAATGGTCTCAAAGGCTATTAGTGCATGTTGACAAGTTTGGGGTTTCATGGTGCCACAAAAGTTTCAGTGGAAGTCTTCTCTTAGTTACTAAGCTGTCATATATGTAAATAAGGCTACATATTGAAAAAAAAAAAGTTAGTAAATTAGGCTTGGTATTGAAAGTTCTTGCTTAATACTAAGAGTTTCAAAAAGCTATGTTCAACTACTAAACTACCCGAGTGTTCCTTAAAACTTTGGGATATGGTTTATATAATAGGCCTCAATAAATAGATCAATCATCACATATTTAGAAACAAATATGTAACTTTGCAATGTGAACTAGACATTTCACTTGCATATCTCTATTCCAACCACAAAATGTACCAATAATGAGAAGCACTATTTTGAATGGTAGCTTAATTGGAAAATAAATGTGTTTTGCTAGAGGAGCAAGGATTTATAAATTTTTTGTTTTCATCAATATAAAGGAAGATGATACAAAAAGAAAAATAAATAAATAAATATGTTCTTAAATATTTTTCTGAATTTTTTTGTTCATCGCATGGGTTAGCGACTAATTATTATTAAGAGCAAAGATTAGACAAAGAGACGTTCTTATGTTTATGGGTATCGCGTTTACCACATACTAAAAAGTAAAAAGTTTTACAGTTTTTTCATTTATTTGCTTAAAGTGCAAGTCGTTTGTCGATTTAGGGACGAGTCAATTTGAAATGCTCCCAAATTTGTTTTTCACATGCGTTGAAACTTGAAAGGGACTCACAAAACAAAACAATAAAGGTTTTGGATGTTTAAATACCTTCACATGGTCAAGTTTCCTTTTCTAAAAAAAAAAAATACATAAATAAAAGAAAAAAAAAATCTAAACCTATCTAGAATAAGCGAAGTGAAAATTGGTTCTCACTTTAATTAGGTAGAATTTATTTTTTGATATAAGATAGAAATTCTACTCTAACCTAATCTAAGTGTATATGTGTGTGAAGCTCCCTCCTAGAAACTTGAACCACGACTCTTGCCCTCTACACCCCACAAGCACTTATACTTATGAAGTGACCATCGCGTTAAAAGTGTGCGACGATAATTGAAGTAGAATTGATAAGTTATTGTTGCCCAGGATCGAACTGGGGACCTTCCTATAATTAGGTAGAATTGGATTATGCTTCATGCCATAAAAAAATTAGTTGTATTTACATTGGGAACCCGATACATTTAACACCTCCTATAATTAATTATACTTGTTATTTATGGGCCTATGATTAATTCTTAATTAATCTGTTTTGTAATTTAATGGCGTTGTCCCGTTGAAATATTGTAAGAGCGTATTTTTCGAAGTGTAAAATAAAATGAAGGGATTTAACGATTTTAAAACAAGAAAAAGAAAAAAAAAAGGGTTTAATGTTGAAATTAAAGCTCACAAACGGAAGCCAACGTCACTACTCACAAATCATTACACAATAATGGCTTTGATAATTGATATTATAGAAGTCGCTTACTTGATCTTTGTCGTTAGCCGTATAGGTATAAATAATAATTAGAGCATTCACAACAGTGTAGCTATAATGCTATATTGCTAAAATTTAGCTCCACAAACACAAAAAACACCCCTACAGCAGTGGAGCAATAGCTAAAAATTTTAGCTGAATTGCTACAGTGCACATCTATAGATAGATGTGCACTATAGCTGAGAGCTAAACAAAAATAATAATATTTTACTCCCGCTCGATTAAAATAACAAAATTTGATTCTCTCTCTCTTTCTCAGTCACTCCATTTGAACATCATCTCTCAAAACTCTATCATGGCCTCAATCTTCCTAAGCTTAATGAGTCTTGTTCCAGCTTTCTCAGTAGCCTCTGATATCATCTTTGCCAACTCGCTCTCTCCCTCGGCCCTAATGATGGCGGCGCGCCTCTCTTGCTCCGCCTTCGCCACCACAAACTTCGACCTCTCTGCCTCCTGCTGTGCCATTTGCTTTTGCTCGAGCGCCGAGACCTGCAGGCGCTCGGTGAGGAGTTGATCGGTGTTGAATTGAGCCACGACGGCCTTCAAGACCTCGTTGCCAGTCGAAGGGAGGACCTTCTCGTCATACTCAAGACCTAGGGCTTGGACGATCTGAGGGAGGCGCGTGACCTCAGGGCGCGAGAGGACGCGGAGGGTTAGGTTGGCCATCTGGAGGTCCTTGGTGCCGGAGACGGAGGAGAAAGTGTGGGGGCTTCGTGCGGATGTCGAAGATGAAAGGCTTTTGGAGCCATAGGATGAGGAAATGGGTGCCTTCGCCGACGGTTTCGTCAAGAATTCTACGGATGCGGTCGGTTGATTTTGGTTGATTTTGTTCATGTGGTTGATTTCCATGGATGGTGGTGGTGATGGTTGATTTTGTCTATAGTAGTGGTGGTGGATGATTTTGATAGTGGGTTTGTGGATTTTGGCTGTGGTGGTGGTGGATGATTTTGGCTTTGGCAGTGGGTTTTGTGGATTTTGGCTATGAGTTTTGTGGGTTGTGGTTGTGGTTGTGGTTGTGGCAGTGGCAATGGCAGTGGGTTGTGGTTGTCATGGTTGGTGGTTTGTGGTGGCCGGTGGCGATGGGGTTGTGATTGTTGTTGTGGCTTTGTTTTGTTTTTGTTTTTTTTTTTCTATGTTGTGTTGTGGTTGCCAAAGTAGAGTGGTGGTTGTGGCCGGTGGTGGTGGTGGTGGTGACTGTGGCTGTGGCTGATGGTAGTGGTGGTTGTGGTTGGTGCTGTGGATGTTTTTTGGGTAGTGAAATATATTATTTTATTGCAGTAGTTATATTATTTTATTGTGATGTTTATATTATTTTATTGTATTGAAAGTTAAAATAGATCTACTGTTGTAGCATATATGTAGGTAAAATAGATAAAGTGACTTTTTGTGTAGCTAAATAGCTAAAATTTTTCCTTCACTGCTGTGAATGCTCTTAGTAGCATATTTAAGAGATATTTATAAAACTTTTGAATTTGTGAACCAAATTAATGAGACCACCGACCAATGACTTTTTTTTTGGTACATATGATAGGGATTTTAATTTATTATATTATTCTTCTTTAAAAAAAAATCAAAATATTAATCATAAGATTCATAACAATATTCGATCCCAAAATTATTAACTCAAAACCACTATTACCACAACTCTATTCAAAAGTTATGGTAACTTTTAAAGAAAGGGAGGACAAGTTATACTACACACAACATACTCTTCTTTTGTGTTAAAACCTTTTTCCTTCTTCCTTGTGTGTGTGTGTTTGTTTCTCAAAAAAAAAAAAAAAAAAAAAAAACCACTATTACCAATAAATTGGAGTAATTTGAATGTCACGTAAGGGTAAAGGGGAGACCAATCATTTCGATCATACTTAAGGTGACCACAGCAACTCCATACCCTCTAATTAACAATCCTTGAAGTTCCCAGATGATAAGAGCGTTACAAACGTTCACTTGGGTGGGTTTGAATTAACCATGTATATAGTTTAACATTAACCTCGTGCAAGGATCCAATAATTTTGGTTATGACAAGTAATAATGCTCGATCTGAATCAATATCACACTGTCGCGAACTTAAAAGCCAACTCGACATTAGCATTCTTACTGTTGGGTCATACCCTTTATGGTGGCAATGCCCTTAGAATCTTAGATAAACTAAAGAAATCAAGTAAACAAATTTGTATGGATCTGTTTGAAACTTTTCTCTTTCTATCCAAACATACGGTAAACTTAGAATTAAAATTCTCTCCAATCTATAAAAGAAATTAAAATGGTCGATTTCATGTTGAAAATTTAGTTTTTCATAAATTATGTATATTGTTAGGTTCTAAAAATTTAAGACAATTGGCAAATCGTGAACACAAACTTGTCGTTTAGATATAGATTCTAGAGTCTATAGGTATTATTAGACAATATTCAAGGTGATTCAAATCAAGATTCAAGAACATGCAAGCTGTAGAAAGAAGAATTTAGAATCTGTCTGGTTCGACCGATTGAGAGACAGGCTCGACCGATCGAAACAGGTATATGCAGAATTCTATTTCAGCCAAAACTCTACTTAAATGTATTGGTTTTCAAGTAAAACACTACTAGTGTATAAAGGAAACCCTAAACACGTTTTTATAAAACTCTTCAGAGAGAGAAGAGTGTGTCTCTTTTGTATCTAGGGTTTTGTACCCAAAAAGCTCTCTCATATCTTCTACCGGTGTTATTCCTTGAAGAATCTCAAGATCCGGTGTTATAGAAATTGCTACCTTCTCTAGTTATCAAAGGTGCTGATGATCTAAACCTTCAAGTATGGTCTTGGAGTCACAAACAGGAGAGTTTGTGTTTTTGTCACAAGTGTGTGTGCTTGTGTTGCAAAGGTCTAATAGAGAAGTAGTCTGTGGATTCGGAACTTGCACGTAGTCGTGTCAGTAAGTTCTACATGTGATAGCAATAGGATGTTAGTGATCTAAGTCTTATTGTAAACTTTGATTCTCTAGAGTGGATTTGCTTTTTATCTTGAGGATAGTTAGGTTAAATCATCCCCAGGTTTTTTACCAGTTTGGTTTTCTTGGTTCATCATATCGTTTTGTTATTTATTTTTCCGCTATTTTACATGATATGATTGTTTTGTTTTAACCTAGATCTGAACAATAAACTTAAGTATTTACTTGGTTAATTAATTAGGTTAAACAATCTAGTTTACAGGGGTCTAAAAATGTACATATACATACATATATATATATATATATATATATAAATCCAAAAAAAAAAAAAAAACAGAAAATAGAGCATCAAATTATAGAAACAAAAAAGGGAAGGGGTGTATTCATTAAAGATAAACGCGTGCAGGGCACAAACCTCATTGCCAACAAGACTAGTAGTCTTTTTTTTTTTTGAACGAACAAGACTAGTAGTCTAGTAGGAGAAAGAGAAGTAATAGAATGAAAGACTAGAAGTAGTACTCTTTTGTTTGTCTACCTCGGTGATTATTGGACCACCTGTGAAATGTGACTATATATTTTTTCCCTTTTTCTTCGATCAATCATTTTCGTAGATATAAATGTAATGTACGTCTGTCTGTGGGGTTACATTTTCGTGCAATTTCCACATTCGCATCCATTAAATCAAGAAAAATACAAAGCCCACCACACTTTTTTTGATAGTCTTTTAGCTGAAAATTATAAAAAATGAAGTTCATTTGTAATATAGGTATTGTTTAAACTTATTTGAGAAAATAAGGAGAAAAGCGAATTTCGACAATACTATTGCCGAAATTCTGAGAAAAAGTAGAAGAGAGGAGAGAGAAATTATGTTACGGAAGTGGAGAGAGAAAGATGAATTTTAGCAATGGTATTGCCAAAATATGTGCCCAAAAAAAACCCAGTTGGCCTGCCTGAAATTGGAGACTGACTTGATCGAAATTAGGAAAAAAAAAAAAAAAAAAACTGAATTGTGGCAAGAGTAATGCTACAGCCACAAACTATTTTATAATATTTTTATAAATTGTTGTTATGGCCAACTTCTTACTGGTTCTCATCAGGGCCACCAATAACATCACTTATTTATTTATTAATAATCACTCACCACATCAGTAGTTTGTAAAAATTTTTGTAAAAAAATTTGTATCTCTAGCATTTTGCTGAAAGTGGACAATTTAATAAAAAAAAAAAAAAATCAATTGTGGCAGTTGAATTGCCAAAATTGGAGGAGTAAAAAAAAAAAAACTGAATTGTGGCAAGAGTAATGCTATGGCTAGGGGTGTCCAAGCGGCCCACCCAGACCCGCCACCACTTGATTTGACAGCTTTGGCGATTGAACGCGGGTTCGGATCTTTCTAAACCCAACATTGACGGGCCGGTTGCGGGTTTCCTTTCTCAAAACCCTTGAAACCCGACCTGCCCGTAATAGTTATTGTTTCTGATGATTTTTCAAGGATTTCAGACCAGCTCCAGCGAAATCTCGTCAAGATCCATCGAGATTTAGTCCAAATCCTTTGAGATATGGTGAGATCTCGTCGTTATCTGACGAAATGTAGGCCAGATCTCATCGGATCCGGCCAGATATCGCCTAGATCTCAGCAGATTCGGCAAGATATCGTCGAAATCGGTCGGATCTCGATGGAACTGGCCAAATATCGGCCCTGGTGATAAAACTTGAGACCAACCAGATACAACCCGAAACTGACGAGACCGAATTGGCAGATTTGATCAGATAGTTTGGGTTGGTTTCGGGTTATTTTATAATCCACCCAAATTATTCGGGTCGGCTCTGGGTTGGGCACAAACCTAACCTGGCCTGACTCGTGGACAGCCCTAGCTACGTCTTGCCACAATCCTTTTTTTTTTTTACTCCAATTTTGGCAATTCAATTGCCACAATTGAGGTTTTTTTATTTTTTTATTTTTTTATTTTTATTTTTTAATCTTCCACTTTTGGCAAAATGCTAGAGATACAAACTATTGATGTGGTGAGTAATTATTGGTAAATGCAAAAGTGATGTTATTGATGGGCCTCGATGAGAACCAGTAAGAAGTTGGCCATAACAACAGTTTGTAAAAATATGGTAAAATAGTTTGTGGCCGTAACATTACTCTTGCCACAGTTCAGTTTTCTTTCTTTATAATCCTCCAATTTTGGCAATTCAATTGCCACAATTCAGTTATTATTTTTTTTTAAATTTTAATTTCAGTTAGGTTAGTCTCCAATTTCAGGTAGATCAGCTAGGTTTTTTTAGACACATATTTTGGCAAATACCATTGCTGAAATTCCTTTTTCTCTCTCCCACTTCCATAGCATCATTTGTCTCTCTTCTCTCCTACTTTTTCTCAGAATTTTGGCAATGGTGTTGCTGAAATTCGTTTCTCTCCTCATTTTCTCAAATAAGTTTGAATAGTACTATAGACACTCAATTTTGCATCCATGATTTAATCAAGGAAGATGATTAGAGTGACCATCCATGTACCCCAAAAATCATGATTGCATTACATGCATTAATTCATCCATTGCATATCATAAAAAAAATCTTGGGATTCTAATGGTCGCGACGGTATGTCCGATTTCCAAATCGTACTGTCAGATTGAAAGATATTACCTGATCAAGTTTGCACGGTCATCATGCATTGTGTCTAGGTAGAGTCAACCATGCATGATTAATTTAAATTAATTCTAATTTGTTAAACAATTAAAATTAGTTAAATAATTTTGTAGTTGGTTGATAATTAGTGTCTAAAATAGGATTGCTTGCATAGGATTAAAGGGGATAATTGGATAACAATAAAACTGTGAATAATTTGAACTTTGTCAAGATTTATTTTAGAGTATTTATCTACAAGATAACTGTTCCTGAAAAGACCTGAATTATCCAGAAAAGAGATAAAAATCTTAGAATACGAATTGAAAACACATCTAAGTGCAATGACTGGTTCAAGGAAACTTAAAAAAGGAGTCCAAAACGCACTCGAACACGAAAGTGCGATCAGCACCCAAGAGTACCATTCAACACTTTTGGAGTGCTGATCGGCACTTTAAAAGTGCCGAATAGCACTCTTTTGGGCTTTGACCCAATTCTCTTCGGGTGCTGATAAGGCATGCCCTTTTCGACTTTTTTGTAGAAAGATGCGTCCTGATTTGCATTCTACCCGTGGTTCCTTATTTTTTAAGCATTCCAGTCTCTATAAATAGGGACTGGATCCCAAAATTCAGCACATTCTTTTACGCTCTAGGAGAGACACTTTTTCACACTCAAATTTCTCATCCCTTTTTTTTTGGTATTCTCTCTTAAACTAGGGTTTTTAGGTTTCAAAAATAATTGAATAAATTTCTTTGAACCTTAAAACATCCTCTCAAGAAGAAGAAGTGCTCCATGCAAGAGGTTGTTTCTGATTACCCTTTTGTTTTCTTAATGCGTCTCTTATTGTGATGGTGTATGCATGTCTATTTGTTTGTTTTTTTTTTTAGTAGTTTAAAGTATTCATATCATGAATTATTGACTTATTTTGTCAAAACATGTTCTTAATTCTTTTATTATTGTTGTGATATTTTTCTTATTTTCAAAAAGCTGCATGAAAAAAATTCTTTTTCTTGACTCAAAAACGGATCTGCATCTTCCTTAGATGTAGATTTGATTTTTTCTTAAAATAAAAACAGATCTGCATCTTCCTTAGTTGTAGATCTAAATTTTTCTTAAAATAAAAATGGATCTACATCTTCATTAGACATAGATCTGAATTTTTCTTCAAATCAAAAATAGATTTGCATCTTCATTAGATGCAGATTTGAATTTTTTTTAAATCAAAAACTGATTTGTATTTTCCTTAGATATAGATCTAATTTTTTTTAACATAGCAGATTTTGAAATAAAGAAAAAGATCAGGAATGGTTATGTTTGTTGTGTTTGTTTTATCCATGTAGCATAAATTTTTTTCTTGAATGAAATCCTCTTCATAAAAAAAAAAAAAAAAAAAAAAATCTTTTTCATATTTTCTTTACACATATAAAAACATATCTGATTTTTTTTTTAATACTTAAATCTGATTTTTTATTATCACAAAACAGATATGATCTTTTACAAATCAAAAAACCATTTTATTTAGTTCTCAAAAAACAGATCTGATATTTTTTAAAATCAAAAGACTCTGTGTTTATTAAATAAAAACAGATCTGAATTTTCTCCCTAAAAAGCACCTTTTTTTACACAACAAAAACATATCTGATTTTTTTCATAAACCAAAATTTAATTTTTTACTCACAACAACAGATCTGAATTTATTTAAAACAAAGAAGAGGATGCATTCATAAATAAATTTGTGTGATTTAGTTTTATTCACGTGTACAACATATCATTCATAGCATGCATAAAAAGGGTACATTGGTCACAAGAGTCTAGAAGATCAGACTTTATCTGGGCGGAATGGGTGCCTAATACCTCCCCATTCCGTAACCTAACCTTCGAATTTATGTCTTTTGGATAGGTAGATCTAGCCTTATCTTTGTTTTATTTTGGGTAGATTGTAATTAGGACAAAAAGTCATGTAATTATTTGGTAGTTTATAACTAGGATCCAAAGCCATGTAATTTTCAATTTTTCAAACATTTATTTTTTTTTATTCAATCAATGAAAGGAAACAATTCAGTCATGTATTTTTTGTATTTAGTTTTTCTTATTTTTTTGTATAAAAAATAAGTGGCGACTTCACACCACTTACCCAAAAAGAGAGGTGCCCTAAAAAGTACCCAAATCTCTTTTTTGAGAGCACCCAAGTTTTGTGGTCTCTCACAAGTACCCATATCACAAATAAACTTTGTTTTTTACGATATTCAGCCAAAAGACTCATTTTTTGTGGCACTTGAGTCATTTTAGTTAAATTTTTTTTTAATCTCCCTTTATTCTTAATTTAATTATGTCATTTCTACTAGACAATTGGTAAGAAAGATTTTCCTTTAAAAAAAATACAAAGAAAGATGACTTGGGTGTGATGATGGTTTTTGTAAAACTATTAACATTTATAACCACAGAAAAAAAGGGGGAAAAAAATCCTATTTTGATTTTTTTTTTTTAATTATGAGAATTTGAATGAAATATTTATTTGTAAAGAAAAGGGATTTTCTTTATAAATAAATTTATGAATAAGAAACGGCATATTTATCAAGGCTATATTAGCCAGGGACACAAACAATCCTGAGTATGAACATGTGATCAATGATATTCTTGTGTTAGTTGACAGTTTTCGTGTTTGTAATTTTTCTCATGTTAAACACATAGGAAATTCAGTTACCCATTTTCTAGCCAGAAGATCTATTTCTGGTAATAAGCTTCAAGTCTAGATTGAATCCACTCCTAATGATATAGCTCTTCTAGTCACACATTACTCTTTGAAATTGTGTTTTTCATCTTTAATAAATTTGACCCTTGAGTCTGTTTTCTCAAAAAAGAAAAAAAAAAAAAAAAAAAGAACTGGCTTGTTATACTAAATGCTTGTTTAACTATTTCCTAATCAGTAAAGAAAAGCCAAATCATTATTTTTTATAGATGACAAAAGCAATTAGGATCTTTAACTCCTAACCATGAACTCCATCCTTTCTTCTATTAATATTTTTTATATATAAAAATAATTAAAAACGTAGTATTAGTATATCTAATCCTCTAAATTTAAAATAAAAAGGTATTATTTTTAGAAAATAAAGAAGATTTCTATTATATAATGTTTATTAGTTTTAATTTATAGGAATATATATGTCTAGAATATAATTTTTTAGAATATACTTTGGTTTAAGAAGCTATATATGATATAAGAGTAATAAGAAAAGAAATTAATACACTTATTATTTATACACTAATCGCATACCCGCGCGTTGTGCGTGTGAATTTTTTTAGGATGGTCTCATTAAATATTTTATTAATACTATAATTTTAGTTATTAACCATTGGTTTTTTATTAGTTTTTAAGTTAATAAAAACCTTAAATATACTTTTTTTTTAATTTTTTTTTTTTACCTTTATACACACACACACATATAGTGAATCTTTATACATACCTTTAAGAAAACTTTATATATTCCACTTTTTTGGATGCGTAAAATTATAGACTACTACTCCATAATGATAGTGTCTAATTAATTTTATATATATGTTTTTTAGTAATCTCATTTGTAATGCTTCTTACCATTATCATATATTTACTAACTCATGATTTGCATAACAAAGACGATAAATGAGAGGTAGTATTGTTCATTAGATTTTCGAAAGTAATAGTTTATGAAAATTATATATATATATATATATATATATATATATATATATATATATTATAAATAAGGTTAAATGAAATGTCAAAAAATGGATTTTCAAATTTTCTAACTTTATTTATGTAATTTCTACTACAATCAAAGAACATATGTTTTTTAGTTATGATTAATATGGTTTCCATAGTTAGAATTTGATTAGTTTTAAATTTAAATTTAGTGCTATGATTGTATTTAATTGTTGATTTAGTTTTTTAAGTGAATTTAACGGTTTATATTACTACACTGTAAAGTTTTTAATATTCTTCACACGGTAATCTCTATTTTATTTTTTACTTCTCCTTACAACCTCTTTGTTTTTCAATCAACGATTACTAATTGACGTTTGTTTTTTTTTTCTTTATCTACTCTTCATTACTTTGTATTGGTTTTTTTTTTTTTTTTTTTTTTTTTTTTTTTTTTTTTTTTATACCATCTCTCTCTCTCTCTCTCTCTCTCCATTGGCAACCTATCGTTTTCCAAAATTTAATTATGATTTTATGACATTAAATTTGCATTATTATTATTATTATTATTATTATTATTTTAATTTGGTGTTTCTAAGTTGATTTGTTTTGTATTTCATTCTTTCTTTGATGCATTGGGTGTGGGAATAAGTGTTTCCCTAGCATTACTCCACTTAAGGTGAACAATTTTATTTATTTAATTTAGGCAAAATATTATATTTAAAAATTTTTAAAATAAAAAGGAGTGGAAATATAAATAATTTAATGATATATATATGCGGGATGTGGCTAAATTTAAATGTTAAATAAAATTATATGAGAAAAAAAATAAAAATAAAAATAAAATACATAACAATAAACACTAACTTATCCAAATAATTCTATGTAATATAATAATAGTACATTCTTATATACTTGTGGGGGCGAGCCCAACGCTGCGAATTGGGCCCAAGGCCCAATATTGTATACCATTGTTTGTCTGAAGAGGTGAAAGGGATCAGGGCTGGGCTCGTTTGGTGGAAATGTGCTCGGAGAGGAATACTAGGATACGTCTGAAGACTATCCTGCCTGTCCGAAGAGGTCCCATCATCGGATCATCATAGTGCTTAACCAATCAAATATGCTGGGGACAAAAGCGACCTTCCCAACCGATTCCACGGAGGAGAGCAAATCCTGGGCGTGCCTGGGGATGAGGAGAGCATAAAATATCTTAAAGGAAAAGCTACTACCATCGCATTTAATGCACTGCAGCAGCTTTCTTGACCGCATTTATGTGGAGAAGACATCTGAACAGTTCAGCCTCAGCTACCACCACTCACGGCATACTAAAGCAGATGTCTGATGTGACGTATACTCAAGTAGATGCTTTGATGAAGAACAAATGTACGGTGAGGATGAAGAAGGAGGAGGATATATAAAGGGAAGAAGCCTTTGAAATGAAGGGAGGAAAAAATTGTATTCACGAAGTTGATTAATATTAAGTCTCTTCAGACCGAAGAGAATTTTTACAAAATATTAGTCTGAGAGTCCTTTTTATCCTTACTCGCATGCATGAACCGTTGCTAAATCCATAACCAGCCCAGCTGTTTAACCCACTCTCTACAAATTTATTGTTGGGGATTTGTTGGGCTTACGATACGCAAAGTTGGTGCCTAACCTATCAAATTTCAACCCTACAATACTATTTTAATTATTTATAATGCAATATGATAATATTTAACAATCAAAGTCATAAAAAAAATTAAAAAAAATTAAAAAAAAAAAAAAAAAACGAAGCTAAATCCCATCAACCAAAATAGAGTTCTAAAGAATACAAAACTTTATCAAGCTAAAATAAAGATGCAAGAAAAATGAAAATAAAAATCCACCAAAAAATTGAGAGAGAAAGAGTAGGAAATAACCACTTTTTTGTGAGAAAAAATTATGTAAAGAATGAAAAAGTGAATGACAAATTTATGCTATTAGGATCATAATAAAAAGAAACAAAATAAAGCATTTGATTTGATTTACAAAATGATATGGCAAAGCAATACCAATACCACCATATGCTAAATTACCTAAACATGATAGTCTTTTTTTCCCCTTAAATATTGCATCTAATATTAATGGCACATTCAGATGATGGGTGTAGACTGTTGCAGATATGTCCAGACGAATAGAAGTTTTTTTTTTTTTTTTGCTGAATCAGACGAATAGAAGTTTACCCTGCTTATGTTAGGATAAGCAATAACTTACTTGACCACTAAGTGAAGGATCTATCACTGCTCCAAAAATCAAATTGGCAGTTGGGTCCACAAGGTCATAAATAACCTCTGCTGTTGCATTTACCTGTGACAATACCCACATGGAAATTGAAGAGAAAAAGACAGATCCTTAATCAAATTATCTGTAATAAAGCTTATAGAGGAATTTCAAAATTAATAGTACTTCAAGGCAATTCTCAGACAAATAATTCTCTAGAGAAGATCAACAGAACTCATACAATTTTAAGGACAAACAAAAGTGAGTTTAATCTGCTTTCAACTATACATGAATTATCTAGTTGGCTCTGAGGCAAGATATGAACAATGAGGTTGCAAGATCTCTCCAACAGATTAAAGTTTTAAGTAAAACACAAAACTAAATCATATTAACCTAAATTAGAGTTCTTAAAAACACAAAAATTTATCAACCTAAAGCGGAGATGCAATAAAAAATAAAAATCCACCAAAACATTGAGAGAGAGAGAGAGAGAGAGAGAGAGAGAGAGAAAACTATGCAAAGAATGGAAAAGAGTGACAAATTTATAGTAAGAGGGAAGGGATAAGAAGAGACAAATAAAGGAAGATGAAGGGAAAGATGAATAACAATATTAAAGTAGAGGGTAGTGGGGAGATGAAAAGGTAAGGGAAGAAGAAAAGTTGAAGAAAGTGTAAATATTTAAAAAATAAATGAATGTAAAAAAAATTATAGGAAAATTGGAAATAAAAAATAAATATATATAGATATTAAAACCGACAAAAATGAATATGTAAAGTGAATAATCTATTTATATATTTTTTTTGTAAAAAAATAGGAATAAATAATAAATAATAATTATGTGGAGAATGACGTGATGATGAGGTGGCGCAACAGGAGCTCAGCAGCAGTAAATGCCACGCTTCAACTTTTAGTAATATATAGATATAGATATAGATATAGATTTTTTAAAGAAAAATATACCTTAAATACACTTTGATTTAATTGGTTTTATATATGATATAAGAATATTGAGAGGAAAACGAAAATATATGCATTAATTATTTATATAAATGTTGCATAACTTTTTAATTTGGGGGCATAACTAAATTTTAGGACAAAATTTAGTTACAAAATTGGTTGTAGCATTAAACTACAACCTTACTCAATATCTTTTTATTGGAGGTAAATTTTGACAAATCCACCATTAGATTACATCTTCATCTTATATCCTCAATGCTTGCAAAATTAATAGAATATTAAAGATCAGTAGTTTTGTTATCAATAAATTGTTTAAATTGCAAATTTTTATAATTTAAAACTATGCATAAAATATAAACTTATAGATTATATAGTAAATAATATCCAATTGACACAAAATTTGATATGTGTAATAAGAACGTAAAGAACATACAATGTAACGATTAGATTTTCAAAATATGTAGTAATATTTATTTTATTGAGTAAGGTTGTAGTCTTAGGTTACAACCAATTTTGTAACTAAATTTTGTTCTAAATTTTATATGTATATAGAGAAGGGAGGAAGGAATTTTTAAAACCCAAGAGGGCCATGGTCCCTTTATACACTCTTTACTTCCCCCATCGTTGGTATTTTTTGTGATGCTCCATATTTTTAGTTTGAACCCTATCCCCTTTTTCATTATATACCTATTAAAAAAAATTGTATACACAAAGTATATGTTTGGATTTGGATTATCTCCCTGCGTTTGTTTGTTTGTTTGTTTTTTTTTTAAACCATCGTCTCTTGCATTATTTATAGGATATGAACTGTGCATTTAGGCAAATGAACAGTAACCCGCGTGTGAACAGTAACTTTTTTATTTAATTTTTTTATTGTTTTCGGTTTTCAGTTTTCAGCAAAATAAGCGGTATCCAAACATACCCAAAGTATAAGGGTCCGTTTGGATACAACTTATTTTTGCTGAAACTGAAAACTGAAAACACTGTAACAAAATAATTTTTAGATGTATGAATAGTACTGTGGGACCAATTTTTAATTTTTTTTTTGAATAAAGTGGCTGTGGGTCCCATGAACAGTGCGTGAACAGTGATAATGGTCTCTCTGAAACGCGTGAAAAAAAAAAGGAGGAAAACGCTGAAAGTGAAAACACAAGCGCTCGCAAATGTGATTCCAAACCCACAATGAGTGTCTATTGAACATAAACATGGTAGTATATTTTGAACAACAAACTATTCTATCAATGGCATTTCAAAAAAGAAAAAAAAAAATCTATTATATCAATGGTTTTGGTAGATTTTTTTTTATTTTTTATTTTTGGGTTTGATTTGATATGATAGAAAACATTGGTCAATGGAAAACTTGTGGACGGAATCAATAGGTCATGGGTGGAAAATTTTCTTTTTATTGTTGTTGTACATTGTTGTATTGTTTCAAAATAGAAATAGGACCGAGATTTCACATTTATCTCTTTATTTTATGAAAAGTAAGAAATGAGCGGCTTTCACACTCTTGAGATCAATATATATAAGGAAATTGAACGAAATGAGCATTTCTTTTTTTTTTATGGGAAAATATGTATTTCAATGAGCATTTCTTTTTGATCTTATTATTCTCAAACAGGAAAATAGATCGAATATTCGTCAAAAAAAATACCTTTGAACCCATTCCATTACATTTATTTCTTCTTCCCAACTCCCAAGCAACAAATTCGTAACTTTGTTTGGTTGAGCTAGCTCATTGGATTCTCTGATAAAACATCAAATCAGCATTTTGGGACTGCAATTACACTAGCTCTCCATCATCCTACTCCTACGTGCATAAATGGTCTTCTCTCTCTCTCTCTTTTTAGCACGTGAAAAAGGTTGTTGGGATAAGAACGAAAAGCAAGCGGCAAGGATTTAAAATGGGAAAGAGACACTTTTGGTGGGATAATTCAAAACAACCACAATTATTATTGTCTACATCTAATATTGCATTTTTGTATTACTTGTAAGCTTATTTTAGAATTAAAAGAGAGATCAAATCAAACTTGATTGACAAGATCAGCCCAACTTCTTGCTTAACAGTACTAGTAATAGATGTAATTTTTATCTTTACTGGTGAGCCATTTTTTTTCCCTCTTAAAGGAGGGGCATTCCTTGCATTTCTTTCTTTTCAGAGATTTGACAGCATAGGATCTATCTAATAGCGAAGATTATGGTTTTTAGTTGTTCTTGATGTCTTTGATGATGATGATAATATTATAGCTTTGTGGACCCTAGGAAATTGGGGTTTGAGATATCATTGTGGTTTTGAACCTATTTACACAAAGCTAAAAGTTATGGCTATAATGAAAAGTTACCTACCTAGCAGGGTAGTTGACATTTCGGAAAGTGCAAGTGTGTAACACAGCATGCAACGGTTAAAAGTGGGTCGAGAGCTCGAGAAGAACTAACTGAAGCCACTGGTTTATTAGATTTTATTTTTATTTTTATTTTTATTTGTTTGTTCACACTACTTTAGATTAATGGAAAACTACTGGGTCTCTCTCTCTCATGCAAAATGGGTAGATGGTAGATTTATTCAAAGAATGAAAATACTTCGTGTTTGTCTAAGAATAGTTTATTTAGTTAAAATTAAATTTTTTTGCTAAAAGTATTATAGATAAAGTTAAAAGATAGTTGAAATATATAGTCGGGCTCATGAATAGTACCTAAAAATGTAATGAGACACATAAATAATAGTAAAAATAAACTAAATAGTAAAAAAAATTGACTTTCTAGGCGATGCCAAATGCACACTTAATAAAAACGTTATATCTTTTAAACTGAAGGATGTTTTTATTTTATGTATCTTGCATTATATATGAAGAGTAGTCCTAGACCAATACTATTATATAAGCACTCTACTTATTTATATAAGATCGGTTTTAATGATGCTGATTAGAATGACTGGTCATTTTGAATCTGGTAGAGTGTCCACTTTGGATTTGTACATTTATTGTACACAATCCGGTTATTTGGCCCAAAAACAAATATAATATTGTTGTTTAGTCTTATACTGGAGTTGAGTATCAGGATATGACTCATATTACTTTAAGATATCATGGGCTCAATCTCTCCCTTGCGACTTGGGTATTGTTGTTCTTGCCTTACTCCTATGTAGATGTATTATAATAATCTTTTTTTTTTACCAAGAGTATGGAGTTTTGCTCAGGAGCGGGTAAGGTGTTACTATTGTCATGCCCCAGTAGGGAAGCCACATTAGTCACCCCTCTATCCAATTTTTTTGTTACCAAAAAAATAAAACAAAATAATAATTATGTTGCTACCTTTATTATTCGAGATTTATTTTTGAGAAAACAAATTGTTACTCCTTTTGTTTGTTCAGATGATCAACTAGGAGATATTCTCAAGAAACTATTAGCTCATATATCCTTTAATTGATTATCTTTCAAGTTAGGTATGTTTGATCTGTATGCTCTAACCAAAGGTGGTGTTTGAGTTTTTATTTATTATTTATTTATTATTTTATTTGAATAGAAAACTTTATTAAAGAAGTCAAAACTACAACACCCTACTGGTCTCCCAAAATAACTGAAGAGAAATAGTCCGGGCAAAAACCATAGTCGAAAGAGCCAAAAAAATTACAAGATAAGCACCATTTAGCTAAGGTGTGGGTTGCTTGATTACAACCTAGGGAACCAAGAAACAGAAACATTACCAAAGAGAGACAAAAGGGACCTTAAATCAGAACATAGAGACTTGATTCTCCAAGGAGGGGGCACTACCAAATTCGAAAGAAGCTAGATAACAAATTGAGAATCAGACTCCACAAGGACAGATTCGCCACCTAGAGTAGGGGCTAAGGAAATCGCCCATCTAATAACTTCTGCTTTAGCTTGGAGAGGGAGGGTGGTGTTCACTTTCATGGAGCTAGCAAATACCAACTCCCCTCTCCATTCTCTCACAACTGCAGTGATGCCTGAGTAGCAAGGACCCATTGCTGCATCAACATTTATTTTTATGTCCAGCCTTGAGGGAGGAATCCAAACTTGAGGAAGGGCAGAAACCAGATGTCTTGAGGTGGAGGCTCTTGAATTTTTATGCTCAGTGAAGAGACTAGAAATCCAGGACGCTACTCCATCAAAATTAAGCGCAACATTTTCAAAGAGTGATCGATTTCTTTGCTTCCAAATAACATCACAAAGGATGACACTAAACAGCAAAAATTCTTCTTTTTGACTAGGATTTAGATTGTCCACAAAAGGAGGGGATATGAGGAAACAAATCAAATCCGATGGGGGGACCCAAACTTAATGGCTTCCATTCTCAACCCCCACTGACTCTAAAACCAAATAGCTTTAGCAATAGAACATAATGTAAAGAGATGAAGGGTTGACTCATCTGTCTAATTGCACAAAGGACAACATCTATCTATATTCCCATTAAATTTACTGATTACCTCTTTAGAAGGCAGCACGTTGGCAGCAATTCTCCATAAATGCATCTTATGGCGATCATGCAACTTGGTTTTCCATTTTTGACCCCTAATAGCACAATGTTTAAGGGGGAAGAGGCTACCCTGCACAGCTAATAAGCAAACTTGGCTGAAAAGGATCCTGAGTTCGTTACAATCCAAGACCAACTATCCTTAGTATGGTAAATTGGGATGGGGATTTTCAAAATTAGATCAACCACTGGCTCTTTGAAGAAATAGCTTAGTTTGGGAATATACCATCTACTATGATCCGAGGATGGGAGCTGTGACACTACCAAGGTTAGGTTTGGATTAGCATAAACCCTAGGGGAAGGGATGAAGCCTAGGAGATCGGGGATCCAAGGATCATACTATATTCGAATAGAGTCCCTATTTCTAAATAGAATGCAAGCTGCCTTAGAGATGAGGTGCTTAATGCCTAACAAGCTTTTCCAAAGTGGGGAAGCATGGCCAGAAAAGGAATGAGTCAGCCAGTTATTACAGATCTTGTATTTCGCCCTCAACACATTAACACAGAAACAATCTTTTCCTGTTAAAATCCACCAGCCAAGTTTGGAAAGGAGAGTTTGGTTGAAGTCCAAGAGATTCAGAAAACCTAAGCCTCCCTCTTTTTAGGGCCAACAAAGAGATGACCAAGACATTGGCGTCCAGTAAAAACCCGACTTAGATTTAGGATTCCACCAAAATCTACGAATTGAAGCATCAAGTTGATCATAAAGACCTTTAGAGACCTAGATGGCAGACATAGTGTAAGCTGGAATGGCTTGGGCCATCGATTTGATAAGAGTTTCTCTACCAGACCAAGAAATTTTTTTGCTTTTCCATCCACTAAGCTTGCTATCCAATCTTTCTTTAATGTATCTGAAATCTTGATTCTTGCTCCTAGAGAGAAAGAGAGGAACACCAAGGTAGGTGGTGTTATGGGATAGAATATTAAGGCTCTAACTACATCTCACTTGATTGATAAATTAAGGGCTCACCCCTTTAGAGGGGAAAAAACTAGATTTTTCCTCGCTAATTAACTAGCCCGACCAAGAACAATATTTCTCCAGGCAGATTTTGAGGGTGGCTAGCTCAGAGGATTTTGCCTTGCAAAATAAAATGATGTCATTAGCATAATATAGCTTAGAAATGGGAGGAGCAGTATTGGACACTTTAACACCAGATAGCTTCTTTTGGGCATGAGAACTTCACTACCCAGAATAAATAGATATGGCGATATAAGGTCTCCTTGTCTAATACCCCGGGAGGGGGGAGAAACTTGGGCATTGACCCCCATTTAATAGAAGTGAAAATTCAACTGATAAAAGACATTGATGAATAAGATTAGCAAAGCTGCTACTGAAACCAAAGGCTCTAAGAACCACAATCAGAAAGCTCTATTCCATTCTATCATAGGCTTCTTGGAAGTCTAGTTTGATTCCAAGGTAGCCCTTCTTCTTCCCTGTGTGTTTGAAACTGTGCATAATCTCATGAGCCAGAACTACATTTTCGTTAATCCATCTATTAGGAACAAAGGCCACTTAGGTTGGATCCACCATTTTATATAAAAGAGGTCTCGGTCTATTTACAATAATTTTCGATATCACCTTGTAGCAAACATTACACAGACCAATAGGATGAAAATGATTGAAATTATGCACACCTTTCTTTCTTGGAATAAGAGAGATGAAGGTTTTGTTGAAATCTTTTAGAATCCAGCCATTACGAAAGAAGCTCTGGACAGCAAGAACTAGTTGGTCACCCACAATGTCCCAATAATGCTTATAAAAAGGGCTGGGAAGCCATTTGGACTTGGTGCTTTAAGGGCTTTCATCCCGAACACCATTTTTTTAATCTTGTCTCTAGAGGGAACACTACATAGCTCTAGATTTTCTTGGTCAGAAACATAAGGTTGAATGAGATTCTCAAGGTTTTCAGGGAATTGGGGATGGCTAGATTTGTATAGAGTGGAGAAGTTTTCCAAAAAATATCTTTGGATATCCTCTCGGTCTCTAATCCACGACCCATCCCCCAACTTAATCTCTGAAATGCAATTCCTTCGCTGTCTGATGATGGTTGAGAGATGGAAAAATCTGGAATTACGATCCCCCTCTTTAACCCACAGCTCTCTAGAATTCTGCTGTAATCGCAAGTCTTCTCTGGCTAGCCAGTCATCTAGTTCTAATTTTAAAGAGTCTTCAAGGTTCAAGTTCTCTCTCGAAGGAGCAGCTTGTTGAATCTTCGTAATTTTGGCTTGGAGAGCTTTAATTTTTTCTTTTGTATTTCCAAAAAATTTCTTATTCCACTACAAGAAATCACAGCAGGTCATTGAAAGCTTTTTAGCTAGCTTGAAGCCATGAGAGCCCTCCACCCAAGTCTGCCAAGCACTTTCCACCACCGATCTACTTCCCTCATCCTTAGTCCACATAGCTTCGAAACGAAATGGGCGAGATAACTCCTTAGTATCTAAATGAGTATCAAGCAAGATCTAATTATGGTTCGAGTTGGAATTGCACAGGTGTCTAACTCCAGCCTTGGGGAATAAGGCTTGCCACTCTTGATCACACAGACATTGGTCCAATCTTTCTTTTATATTGGCCAAGCCTTCCCTTCTATTAGACCATGTGAAGGAAGAACCAATAAATCCTAGATCAATAGCACCCATTTTCATCATGAAATCTCTAAGGCAATTCACTGAGCTTTTTGCCACTACTCAGCCGCCACATTTCTCTTTCACCCACTTGATGCAGTTAAGATTCCCAATCATGACCTAAGGCCTCGAGAAGGAGGAGATCATGTTCTTTAGCAACTCCTATAATTTATTCCTTTTGGACCTTTGGTATGGACCATAGATGGCAAAAAGAAGCCATAGGGCTTTTGGGGGGGAGGGGGGTCTGAATACACAAGAGCAACTATCATATTCTTATAAGAGAAAACTACTTCTAACTCAACACCAAGTCTCCAAAAGAGGGCAAGACCACCAGATCTCCCATTAGAATCAACACACCACGTGTCTACAAACTTTAATATATCATAAATCTTATTTATCCTTGGAGATTTTATCTTTGTTTCCGAGAGGAAAACTATATCCGGATTTGATTCTTGGATTAGCTCCTTAAGAGCTCTAACTGTCGAAACTTTGCCTGCACCCTGACAGTTCCATGCAATGGTCCTCATGGCTAAGTGGGGGGCATGATAAGGCCTACCTCCTCGGCCATCGAAGATACGCATGGAGAAGAAGTGAAAAAAGAGCAGAGAGATGTAGAGGAACCATCCTTACAGTGTTTTAATTTCAGAGCTCGGGAAATTGCCTTTGCTCTGGCTAGTGCTTTGAGGGATTTTTTTCCTATGAGGGTTGGAGTGTTTAGGTAAAGGAGGGGAAGGAGTATGAGTGAGCTTGACCGAGGTGTGGGTGAAGGTATGTTTTGATTTTTTGGGCGAGGTATATGGGAAATCTAAAGGGCTTAAGTGATTGGACTTTCTTTTGGAATGTGGAGGTGGGCTATTTTTATTTGGAGGTTAGGAGGTGGATATTTTTGGGATATTGGGTTTTGTAGATGATGGGCTAGCACTTATGTGTTTGGGAGAGCCAAAAAGATTGCGGTTTGGGCTTGAACGAGAGAGTTGGGATGTAACTAGAGTGGGACTGGGATTGAGACATACTAAGGATTTTGACAGGTCTTCAGTTGCCTTTTCCAAGTAAGTCCCATCATTCTAATGGAGCTCCACTGGTTCGTCTCTTATGCCACGTTCCTCTCTTGTAATCATTGCATCCCAAGAGTCTAAGGTAGTTTGGATCCAACTTGACTGGTTGTGTGGGACAGAGGACCTTGAGGTAGAGGTTGTGGCCTCCACTATTAGCTGGTTTGGGTTGAGAAGATTATCCAGACTGATACCCGGATGAAATTCATCATTATCTGCTCATAGCCATTTTCCAAAGAAACCAAAGTTAACCCCCTCGCTTAAGAGAACCTGGACTCCTTTATCTTGGCAATTGCGGTGATCATGACCTAGCATACCACAGTCAAAACAAAAGTTCCCCAATATTTCAAACTTAAAGGGGATCCACAGGACAGGAAGATGATCCCTTTCCAAAGGAAATCCTGGGACTAAAGGGCAGCTTCCGAACTCTAACACATATGCTCCAAATCCCTGACCCAGGGCCAACCAAATCTGTATCCAACTCTGTGCCCGCTATGCTACCAATTTTAAGCACATTATCCTTACTTCTTTTGTTGAGAGGAAGTCCATGGATCTAAATCTAGAACTCAGTGGTGGAAAAATCTACTTCTGACACACTAATATCAGAGCAGAAACATTTGAGGATTAAATGTTTGTCCTTGACTGTCCAAGGTCTTCTATCCCAAGCATGTTTCATGTCTGCCTTATGTTTAAATGAAAACATAAAAATGTTCTTATCTACTATAGTCACCTCTATATCATTTATCACATTCCAAGCTTTCACCAATATTTCTTTTACTAAATTCCTTGGAAAAGATTTGTTGGTTAGAATCTTACCAATCAGAAGCATTTATGAATTTTCACTGGAGGATGGGACCACCTCTAGATTTATTTTACTTTTAAGCTAGCTGAGCTTGGCTGCTTGTGAAGTTATTGTGTCAACTGAATCTTCTGCCATGACAGTAAAGGCCCGGATAAAAGGAAAAGGATGATGAAGTAAACAATTTAGGGATGTATTATCATGGGAAATAGAGAGTAGGGAGGATAGAGACAAGAGGGGATAAAGAAAATCCCAAAGCTTTATTGGGAAGATAGGAATGCTCACAAGGAGAAACCAAACTTCACTAGGAAGTCATGCTATAAAATCTTATTTATAAATATTGTGTAAAGGTGAGGGGCTGATATACTCAACCTCAAACCCCTCTCTCTCTCTCTCTCTCCCCTTTACCCCATAGATAGTTCCAACTGCATGGGAACAATAATCAATATTAGCTCGAATGGTTTATAGAGGGGCTCTACCCTTTTTGATCCATTCGACGCGGGCAATCTCTTTTCCGTTGATACATCCTGCAATTTGTACTTGAATTTCTTTTGTACCTACTTGTTCAATAATCTTAAGACCTCATATTATACAAATTAATTGTCTTAAGACCATGTTTGGTACACTGTAGTAGACCCTATAATGTAATAGTTATTTGGCATAAATGCACTTTTAGTTCCTGGCATAAATGCACTTTTAGTTCCTACATTTTGACTTTTTTCCATTTTAGTCCTTACATTTTAGTTTTACCACTTTTACTCCCTAAACCAATTAACGCGTTCCATTTTGGCCCTTTCCATCTGTCAACCGAGGTAAATTGCTGACGTGGCTATAGAAGAATTAAAATATTATAAAAATGCCACATCACTCTTGACACATCAGCATATAAATTTAAAAAATTAATTTATTAATTTTAACTAAATAATAAAAATAAAAACAGAATTAAAGACTAAAATTTAAGATTGCTCTTTAGATTGTTCTTCATTTTACAACTTATTTTTCATATTCTTCCCAAATCAAATCCAGCAACCAAGAACTCAAACCCATCACAAGAACAATAACCCAGCAACCTAAGAACTTAAACTCAGATCACTAGGACATAAATGAAAACAAGAAAAAAAAAAAAACTCAAATTCAACACCTCAAAGATCATCAATCCTAGCCCACTATTCTCTCATCTCAACCAACCCAAACAAAAATTTATAATTAGATCATTTTAGTTTTAAGTGTATTTACTTTTCTTTAAGTGAGTTAGTCAAAAGCATCAGACGAGTTTTTATTTATTTATTATCAGACCTTTTTAAACCATGATCTGATTTTAGAGAGAGCCCTACCAAAAAAAAAGAAAAAAAGAAAGAGTTTAGAGAGAAAGAGGGAGAGAATGAGATGAGGCCGGTGGTTTGGAGCAGATCTAGAGGAAGGGGTCTGAAACTCTGATCCACAAACCAAAATTATCAACAAAAAAACAAACCCAGAGCATCTTAGAGAATAATAGCCATTCAAAAAGAGAACTAAACAAAAAAAGAGAAAGCAAAAATTCATTCTTTTCTCATCTCAGATCTGATCAGGAAAAAAAAAAGTCTTCTTCATCAGGTTTCAACGGCGATGAA
The DNA here is from genome assembly GCA_023736055.1 of Quercus glauca. Classification (NCBI taxonomy): domain Eukaryota; kingdom Viridiplantae; phylum Streptophyta; class Magnoliopsida; order Fagales; family Fagaceae; genus Quercus; species Quercus glauca. The sequence continues at coordinate 37,758,769 of CM043323.1, forward strand.
ATAGCCCTATTCTTTAGCTTCCTTGGCGCTGCTGCTGCCTTAGTCTTCTCCTGTAATCAAAAATTTCAACATCTTACAATTCAAGTTCTGTTGATGTGGATCTCATCGGGTATGGTATTGATCGGGTGACTTTGTCCTTTTTTTTTTTTGGTTTTTTTTTTGTTTTTTTTTTGTTTTCAGGTATGGGAGCGGCATACGGAATTGCAAAGAGTGGAGTTGGGGTGGCGTCGATGGGTGTGATGAGACTAGAGCTAGTGATGAAGTCGATCGTGCCGGTGGTCATGGCTGGTGGGTTGGGTATATATGGTCTCAACATTGCTGTGACTTTTTTGGTGGCAGTGGTGACTTTTTCGGTGGCTGTGGTGGTCATGTTCTGGAATTTTTCTGGGTTTTTGAGCTGAAGTTCATGTTATGAAGAAATGTTTTTGATCGGCGGGGTGGTGGTGGCTTGATTGTGTCGGTCATTGGTGGTGGGATCTGGGTTTGATTGTGTTGGTTTGGGTTTGATTGTGTTGATCTGGGTTTGTTGTGATTGGATTCTTAATCTGGGTTTAATCTGGGTTGGTTTGTTAACTGGGTTTATGGGTTTGATTTGCTGAAAATTCGGTGTTGATTGTGTTAGAATTTGGGGAAGAACATGAAGAATTTGATGATCTTGATTTGTGGTAGATCTGATAGTGTTGGGTTTGATGATCTCTGAAGAACAATCTTAATTTTTAGTTTTTAATTATGTTTTAATTTTTATTATTTAGATAAAATTAATAAATTAATTTCTTAAATTTATATGCTAATGTGTCAGGAGTGATGTGGCACTTTTATAATATTTTAATTCTTCCGGCAGCCAGGTCAGCAATTTCCGTCGGTTGACTGACGGAAAGGACCAAAATGGAACGCATTAATTGGTTTAGGGACTAAAAGTGGTAAAATTAAAATGTAGGGACTAAAATGAAAAAAAGCAAAAATATAGGGACTAAGAGTGCATTTGCACCTAGTTATTTCTTAGAAAGTACCATTCAATAATTTGGTTGTGTTTCTATTACAAATAATAGTTGTGGTGGTAAGAGCCCAGACTTGTATACTGGGCCTTGGGCCCTGCTCATGGATATGCTCGAAGAGAAGAAAATTGTTCATGGATACATCCAAGGAGAAGAAAATAATTGGGTAAGGTCCTGGAACAGAGGACCACGTAAGGAGAAGGGAGTGGAATAACATCTGAGGAAGCTAGACTCCTCGGATCAGGGCAAATGTGGGTCAAGCAATTGTATGAATGATTTAAAGTGTCCTCAGGAAGCTTCAACAATAAAGACGAGCTTCAAACACGTACGAAGGTGATGACGACATGAGAGTATCTCAAGGAAAAACTGCTACCACCGCATCAAATGAACTGCAGCAACTTTTCTGGCCGTATTTATGGGGAGAAGACCTTTGAACAGTACAATTTTCAGCTACCACCACCCAAAGGTAACAGAAGAAGAAGCTTAATGGGACATGCACTCAAGTAAGAAATTTTGATAGTAACACGTGTAAGGTCAAGATGGTCTAAAAAGGCCTATATAAATGTAAAAGATCTCCCAAGAAAAAAAAAGAGAGATCAGAAAAAGAAAAAGGAAGAGAGAATTACTGTAGCTTCAAGTGCTGTATGAAAGTTCATAAATATTGCATTTAGCCGTATTCAATCTCCTCGGACATCCCTTTAGTTAAGCTTTATATGTCACTCACTCCTTTGTAATTGAACTATTCCCTAGCCGTTAGTACAGATCAATAAGCCTAGTTCTTTGGCTCACTCTCCACAAATTTATTGTATAGGGCACACCAAACCATCGTCCGAACCAATTTTTGGGCCTGGGCCAGTAAATCGTGACCCTACAATAGTTATTCATAAGAAATAACTATTTTTTAAAATGAAAGATAATCATTCCTTACCAAAACGGATGTAATAAATATTCCATAACCTAATTAATAGCGATAAAATTATAATTACCTAAAAGCCCCTAACTTCTGTGTAATTATTGGATACTCTCGAAATACCATAAATGTATACTCTTCTTGATGCACACCAAGGAGCTGGACATGCTGATCATACAAGTGGAAATGGAGCTGAATTTGCACAAGACCCTTTGTCATTTTCTTGTGGCCCAATTACAAGACTTAGAGCCAAACGTTTCAAGGAAGCACTAAATGGGCTAGTCCAAGAGAAATGGGCTGATTCTAAAAAGAGCAAGATGGGCTCAAATAATAATCAAGGCTTAGTCGATGTCATCAAAGCAATTGAAGAGGCTAATGCATGAACCAGCATGGTCTGACCATAAAAGGGTGTGAATTTGTTAAGTTCCAAGGATATTAATTGGGAAGACGTCTTGGTATTGGATAGGCATGTTAATTCTAGTCATTCAGCTAATTTTGACTGCATTTAGAAGTCCTAGAAAACTAAAAAACGTGGGAACTTGATTGGATTAATTTTTGGTGTTGTTTTTGAAGTTGTAATTATGATTTTTACCTATTCTTGGAGGGTTGTTCCAAGTATAAATCTGGTAGTATGAATTTGAAAAGAAGATAGATTTGATTCAGAAAATTATTCTCCTTGTGAGTCTTGTGATCCTCTTGGTTCTTAAAAGAACTCTTGAACTTATCAAGTTAATCTTGTGGCGTTCAAACAACCAAACTTATCACCTTTGATTCTTGAGAGATTCTTAGGAATTCTTGGTGTGGCGTTTCAATTCTATCGTAGTCTTGGTTTTCATCTGGTTAGGTGACGGGTGAAGGCTCAACAAATCTTGTCTACACGAACTTGGGGTTCCAAACCTTTATTGTTATCGGGTTTCATCACAATTGTTGGTGAAGTTCATATCATTTTGGTATCAGAGCTTTGGTTCTAAGATAAGTTTGACTATCTTTTACTTTCATTCTATTTCCTGTTCCTTGCTCAAAAAAAAAAAAAAAAAAAAAAAAAAAAAAAAAAAGAAGGATTTCTCAGTACACGAAGAGGAAAATTTCTCAGTCATATCATTTTTTTTTTTCAGTACATAATTCCAGCAAGAAAATTTCTTCATTTCAATCTTGTTTCTCACCTTATTCAAGTTCTTGACCTTGTTGATGAGTTTTGGTTGTTTCTCATTGCTGCTAGTTTATTTTGAATTATTTTCTTGAAGTTCGATTAAGAACTAAAGAAGACACAAAAGAGTGGAAAAAGGCAAGAGTGCGTGAGACCATAAGAGGGTAAAAGCCGCTTAGAGTGAAAACATGAGTGCGAGTGTATCAATTCTTGAGTGAAACACGTAAGGGAGGGCTTGTGAGGATACTAACTTTGTTTTGCAGATTTTAAATATGTCCAATAATCAAGAAGACGACACAACCGAAGGACTTCGACCACCAACGGATCAGACCCTCCAAATGCAAGCGATGCTAGGGGAGATGAGGCGTATGTTGAGGGCTGAATTAGAACCTATTCATGAGAGGTTGGATAGGGTAGAAGCGGGAACTCCTAGGGCCCAGCAACATGACAACCCAAATAGGCAGCAAGGTGGGCGTGTTCCATGGCGGAATGATGAGGAAGAGGCAGAGTCGGAGGAGGAGGTTGATGGTCCATATGTGAACCGAGGCAGGTTTGAGCGTGGGTATGGGAATAGAGAAGCAAGGATGGGTAGGCCTAGGAGGGATAATGATTTAGGAAACATAAAAATTAAAATTCCATCTTTTCAAGGTAAAAATGATCCTGAAGTTTATTTGGAGTGGGAAACTAAAATGGAGATGGTGTTTGATTGTCACAACTATTTGGAGATAAAGAAGGTTAAGTTGGCTGCAATTGAATTTACTGATTATGCCATTGTTTGGTGGGATCAATTATTGATTAATAGGAGGAGGAATAGAGAACCACCCATGGACACTTGGGAGGAGATGAAAATGCTTATGAGGAGGCGTTTTGTACCCAATCACTATTATAGGGGATTGTATCAAAAGTTGCAGAGGTTAACTCAAGGTTCCAAGAGTGTGGATGAGTATTACAAGGAGATGGAGGTAGCTATGATCTGGGCTAATGTAGAAGAGGACTGGGAAGCCACCATGGCTAGGTTCTTGCACGGTTTAAATTGTGAGATTGCGGATATAGTTGAGATGCAGCACTATGTTGAATTGACGGATATGGTGCATCAAGCCGCAAAGGTGGAGGAACAATTCAAACGAAAGGGATTGGCTAGGAGGGGACAACTGATGGCTACCACCAGTCCATGGAAGACAGCTCCAAAAAGGGACGAACAGCTACAAAATAAGCCAAAATTTGAACCATCTAAGAGTGCCAACTCAAAGACCACTTTAGGTAACACCGAGGCTTCAAGTTCTAAAACACGTGATATTAAGTGTTTTAAATGTCAAGGGCGTGGACACATAGCCAGCCAGTGTGTAAACAAAAGGGTGATGGTGATAAATGCTCAAGGAGAGCTTGAGTCGGAGAATGAGGAAGAAGTAGAAGAAGATGTCCACATGTCATCTTTGGAGGATGCCGATGATGAGCAAAATGCTGTGGTGGGAGATTTATTGGTAGCAAGGCGAGTTCTCAATGTGCAAGTTAAGGAGGAAGAAAGCAATCAAAGGGAGAACTTTTTTCATACTCGGTGCTTTGTAAATAACAAAGTTTGTAGTGTCATTATCGATGGAGGGAGTTGCACAAATGTAGCCAGCACTTATTTGGTGGAAAAATTGGCCTTAACTACCTTGAAACATCCTCAACCTTATCGGCTTCAGTGGCTGAATGAATGTGGCGAAATCAAGGTGACAAGACAAGTGTTGGTGGCATTATCCATTGGCAAATATGAGGATGAGGTGCTATGTGATGTGGTTCCCATGCATGCATGCCATTTATTGTTGGGAAGACCATGGTAGTATGATTAGAAGGTTACGCATGATGGATTCACAAATAAGTATTCTTTCACTCTTAAAGGGCAACCTATTACTCTTGTGCCATTAACTCCAAAACAGGTCAAGGAGGACCAATTGAAGTTACAAAAATCAAATGAAAAAAAAAAATGGAAAAAGAAAGGAAGGCCGAAATTGAAAAAAAAGAGTTTAAAAAAAAAAGGAGAGAAAAACAGTGATCAGAGTGAAAAAGAAAGAGAGAGGGATTCGGCCATAATAAGAGCAAGAGAGGAAAAATTCAATTACATTGCAAAAAAAAAAGTGAGATCAAGAAAGCATTATTTTCACACCAGCCCCTTATTGTACTCATATACAAGGAGGCTCTTTTATGTACTAATGATTTCGCCGGTGCATTGCCGAGCAACATTGTTTCTCTTTTGCAGGAGTTTGAGGATGTCCTTCCCGAAGAGGTACCTCATGGTTTACCTCCAATTCGTGGGATTGAACATCAAATTGATTTCATACCTGGTGCATCAATTCCAAACCGACCTGCTTATAGAAGTAATCCCGAGGAGACCAAGGAACTTCAGAGGCAAGTAAGTGAATTATTGGAAAAGGGGTATGTGCAAGAAAGCATGAGTCCTTGTGCGGTTCCGGTGTTATTAGTTCCTAAGAAGGATGGAACATGGAGGATGTGTGTCGACTGTCGAGCCATCAACAACATAACGGTAAAATATCGTCATCCCATTCCTAGATTAGATGATATGCTGGATGAATTACATGGTTCTTGTGTCTTTACAAAAATTGATCTTGAGAGTGGATATCACCAGATTAGGATGAAGGAAGGTGATGAATGGAAAACTGCTTTTAAGACTAAATATGGTTTGTATAAGTGGTTAGTAATGCCTTTCGGTTTAACTAATGCTCCGAGCACATTTATGCATTTGATGACCATGTTTTGCGTGCATTTATTGGCAGATTTGTAGTTATGTATTTTGATGATATCCTAATTTATAGCAAAAATTTGGAAGAACATGTAATGCATTTGAAATCTGTTTTGGGAATTCTAAGGAAAGAAAGGTTGTTTGCTAACCTCAAAAAGTGCTCCTTTTGTACGGATAAGCTTGTGTTTCTTGGTTTTGTTGTTAGTAAAAGAGGAATTAAGGTGGACGAGGAAAAGGTGAAGGCAATCCAACAGTGGCCAACGCCTACAACAATCAGCCAAGTGAGGAGTTTCCACGGCTTAGCTAGCTTCTATAGAAGGTTTGTGCGTGATTTTAGTAGCTTAGCCTCCCCTCTCACTGAAGTCATCAAGAAAAATGTATCGTTTAAGTGGGGGAAAGAACAAGAAAAGGCATTTAATCAGCTCAAAGAAAAGTTAACTAATGCACCTTTGCTTGTTTTACCTAACTTTGCTAAAACTTTTGAAATTGAGTGTGATGCTTCAGGAATAGGTATTGGAGCTGTTTTGATGCAAGAAGGCCGTCCAGTTGCTTATTTCAGTGAAAAGTTGGGTGGGGTAGCCCTAAATTACCCCACTTATGATAAGGAGATGTATGCCTTGGTAAGGGCTTTGGAAAATTGGCAACACTATTTATGGCCAAAGGAATTTGTGATTCACACAAATCACGAATCTTTGAAGCATTTGAAAGGACAGCAAAGGTTGAACAAACGCCATGCCAAATGGGTGGAATTCATTGAAACATTTCCTTATGTGATCAGATACAAGCAAGGTAAGGAAAATGCGGTGGCTGATGCATTGTCCCGAAGGTATGCTTTACTTTCCATTTTAGGTACAAAAATGCTTGGCTTTGAAAACATTAAGGATCTGTATGCACAAGATTCTGATTTTTGTGATGCGTTCAATGCATGTGAAAAAGTAGCCTCTGGTAAGTTTTATAGGCATGATGGATTTTTGTTTCAAGAAAATAAATTGTGTGCGCCTATGTGTTCTTTGCGTGAATTGCTTGTGAGAGAAGCTCATAGTGGTGTTTTGATGGGTCACTTTGGTGTAGCTAAGACTTTAGGAATTTTGCATGATCATTTTTTTTGGCTTCATATGAAACGTGATGTGGAAAGAATCTGTGAGACATGTATCACGTGTAAACAGGCTAAGTCTAAGTTGAAACCCCATGGTTTGTACACCCCTTTGCCAATACCTAGTGAACCTTGGACTGATATTTCTATGGATTTTGTTCTAGGTTTACCTAGGACTAAGGGGGGGAGTGATTCAGTTTTTGTGGTGGTAGATAGATTTTCCAAGATGGCACACTTCATTGCATGTCACAAAACTAATGATGCATCACATATAGCTGATTTATTCTTCAAAGAAATTGTTAGGCTACATGGTATGCCTAGGACCATTGTTTCTGATAGGGATGCAAAGTTTTTGAGTTACTTTTGGAAAACTTTGTGGGGAAAGTTGGGAACCAAGTTGTTGTTTTCTACTACTTGTCATCCACAAATGGATGGTCAAACTAAAGTAGTAAATAGAACTTTGTCTTCTTTGTTGCGTGCTATCATTAAAAAGAACTTGAAAACCTGGGAAGATTGTTTGCCACATGTTGAATTTGCTTACAATAGAAGTATACATTCTGCATCTAAGTTTTCACCATTTGAAATTGTTTATGGTTTTAACCCATTGTCACCTTTGGATTTAACTTCTTTACCTTTGAGTGAATGTGTGAACTTAGATGGCAAAAAGAAAGCAGAATTTGTAAAAATTTTTCTGAACATTGAAAGGAGGACTCAACAATATGTCCATCAAGCCAACAAGGGACGCAAGAAGGTAGTGTTTGAACCAGGAGATTGGGTTTGGTTGCACTTAAGGAAGGAACGTTTTCCAGAGAAACGGCGTTCAAAACTCCTACCTCGGGGTGATGGACCATTTCAAGTAGTGGAGCGCATCAATGATAATGCCTACAAGCTAGACTTACCCTGTGAGTATGGTGTCAGTGCAAGCTTTAATGTTGCTGATTTGTCTCCTTTTGATGCAGGTGATGATTTGAGGACAAATCCTTCTCAAGAGGGGGAGAATGATGAACACCAAGGAGTTGGACATGCTGATCATACAAGTGGAAATGGAGTTGAATTTGCACAAGACCCTTTGTCATTTTCTTGTGGCCCAATTACAAGACTTAGAGCCAAACGTTTCAAGGAAGCACTAAATGGGCTAGTCCAAGAGAAATGGGCTGATTCTAAAAAGAGCAAGATGGGCTCAAATAATAATCAAGGCTTAGTCGATGTCATCAAAGCAATTGAAGAGGCTAATGCATGAACCAGCATGGTCTAACCATAAAAGGGTGTGAATTTGTTAAGTTCCAAGGATATTAATTGGGAAGATGTCTTGGTATTGGATAGGCACGTTAATTCTAGTCATTCAGCTAATTTTGACTGCATTTAGAAGTCCTAGAAAACTAAAAAACATGGGAACTTGATTGGATTAATTTTTGGTGTTGTTTTTGAAGTTGTAATTATGATTTTTACCTATTCTTGGAGGGTTGTTCCGAGTATAAATCTGGTAGTACGAATTTGAAAAGAAGACAAATTTGATTCAGAAAATTATTCTCCTTGTGAGTCTTGTGATCCTCTTGGTTCTTAAAAGAACTCTTGAACTTATCAAGTTAATCTTGTGGGCGTTCAAACAACCAAACTTATCACCTTTGATTCTTGAGAGATTCTTAGGAATTCTTGGTGTGGCGTTTCAATTCTATCGTAGTCTTGGTTTTCATCTGGTTAGGTGATGGGTCAAGGCTCAACAAATCTTGTCTACACGAACTTGGGGTTCCAAACCATTATTGTTATCAGGTTTCATCACAATTGTTGGTGAAGTTCATATCACTTCCCTTCTCACATAATTGTAAATTCCACTAATTAATTTCATGGTGGGACTCACAATTTATGTAAGAGGGGAGAGTACGCATTTATTGTACTCCCAGAGTATTCAATAATTTTCCCTAACTTCAATCCCCACAACCATAGCCCATCTCTCTCTCTCTCTCTCTCTCTCTCTCTAACAAAATATGGTTTTGTCCTCTCACATACTTAGTATCTTCTTCTTCTTCTTTTTTATTTAATTTTTACTTTTTTTATATAATTTTTTTTTCCTTCCTCTATTGTTTTTTTCCCTTCTTAGTTCTTTCTTCAAAGATTGAATAGTAAAATGACAATGAACATTATTGAAAAGACATCACTTGCATGCTAGATGTCATGTATTTCATTTTTACAATTTGATTTGAATTTTCTTTTAAAAGAAAAATTGATCCTTATATCTATATTCATGTACTATAAAGTATAAACAAGTATCCATATTAATTTTTTAACCTGTACAATATGTTATCAATTTTTTTACATTCTTTTTAAATATTTATGAAAAATATTAATTAGTCTATCAAATTATAATGACAAATGGTATATAATTTACTATAATTTTCTCACCACATAAACTTTCATTTTTTTATTATAATTTTCTCACCACATCTTCGAATAGTTGATTTTATTCCTTTTTGCCAACATAAACATATACCTCCCCACCTCAATTGATCTCCGATCTCTTCTGAGGTATTATTGAAAGAACAAGAAAAACTTGCTTAGCGAGCTCTGGGACCATGTAGTGAAAGAGTGAGAAAAACTTTGGTTTCAATACCTTATCAAAGTGATCTGTATTTACCGTATATATATTGCAACAGATGAGTTCTATTCTATATAAATTAAATTAAAAAGTGATAAACACTAGATAAATACATGTTCAAATTAAATACGAATATCCTAGTATTTATCTTCGGAATAACTGAGTCTATATAACACTTATCATTTTCTTTTTTTTCTTTTTCTTTTTTTTTTTCTTTTTTAAGCCAGTAATACTCTCAATTGTGAATAGAATTATGCTCTACCTTCTTATCAAATAAAATAAAATAAAATAAAATATATATATTTAAAAAAATGGCCAGGTGCTGTTTAACTTTAATGAGGTTTTAAATAAATAATAAATAAGGATATAGAAATAAAAGTGTTATTAATTAGGGGTACATTTGGTACGGTGTAATAGCTCCTGTAATGAAATAGTTATTCATGTGTAATATCAATTCGGTTATTTAGTTGCATCTTTATTACAAGGATTAATTATTACATTGGAATAACTATTCTTTAAATTGAAGAATAGCTATTCCTCTTTAAAATAGATGTATAAATATTCCTTAGTGTATATAATAGGTTTTAAAATTAATATATTTCCAAAAATATAAAGTTTCCTTATACATCATCTTTTACAAGTTTTCCATATGTAACAACCAAACTTATGAATAGTAATAGTTATTCCATTACAATATTTTATATTCCCAGTAATAAAGATTACTATTCCTAATGTAATTTACATTCAGTGTACCAAACGTACCCTAGGTGAAAGAGGCATGAATCAATAGCGTTTAATGTTTTTTTTTTTTTTTTTTTTTCCTTTTAACTATATGATTTATTAGAAATCTGTGGTCTAAAAAAGGTGTAACTCTTGTCAAGATACACATAGTGTAACTCTCTCTCTCTCTCTCTCTCTCTCTCTCTCTCTCTCTCTATATATATATATATATATATATAACTTCATAAGAATTTTCCCCTAAAATTCACATATATGTTTTATTTAAAATTTTCACATAATCATGCATTATAGCAATGTTCGTTCATGATCTTAGATTTTTTTTTTTTTTTTTTTACAAGATAAAAATTTTACTTTAGCCTAATCTAAGTGTATATGTATGTGAAATTCTCTTCTGACAACTTGGATCCTGACTTTTGCCCCCCTCCCCCCACACTCCACAAACATTTATACTTGTAGAGTGACCACTGTGGTTATGATCTTAGAATTAATCGTGGTTAGTTTGACTCTCTGTGCCTTCGTTTACTATTTTCTTGTCTATGATGAATAATGGTGAGTGTAGACCCCATTTTGTGTTCTTTCCATTTCTTAGCTGGATTGTGTGGTTATAATTCAATTGTGTGATGGATGAATGCCAAACACCTTTTAAATTAGGTTGTAGCTTAACCTAATGAACGATGATTATGTTATATCTATGTAACACTGTTTTGTAGTTTTCTTTGTTAGATTTTAATTATGAATTTTATTCTTGCATTTTGTTTTTCTTTAGATTTTAATTAGGATGAAACCATGTTTTATAATATAAATATATGGGTTGGGTTCAAGTTACACCTGGTGTAACTCTAAGCAATGTTACACCACTCAATATTTTTTAATTGGATGCGAATATTGACAAATCCACCGTTAGATTATATTATCTTCGTATATTCCTCATGCTTGCAAAATTTTGAGGTGATCAAAGATTAATAGCCATGTCATCAATCAATTGCTAAAAGTCAAATTTTTGTAGTTTAAAATAATGCATAAAAGATGAGTTTATAGATCAAATGGTAAATAGCATCCGATTGATATGGAAATTGGCATGCATATTAAGAACATATAGAACATATAATTCAACGGTGGGATTTTCAAAATATTAATTTAATAACAAGTTATTGGGTGGTATAACATTATTTAGAGTTACACCAAGTGTAACTTGACAAGAGTTACATCATTTGTAGACCGTAGATTTGTAATTGATCTAATGGTTAAAAAAAAAGCATTAAATGCTATTGGTTTTCATCTCATTTATAATTAATACTAGCATTTTCTCTCTCTCTCCTTACTAATTGTTTTTCACTTGATTAAAGGGATACAACCATTTTTAAGAACTTGCATTTCTATACTTGAAAAAAAAAACAAACTATACAAAAAAATGGATGTTATCAACTGGACCAAAGTTCATTGGCATTTTTTGTTTTTGTTTTTGTTTTTGTTTTCTGCTTTGATTACGTTTAGATTTTTCATGGAAATTGTTGGGTTTTAGACCCCTTAAAAACAACCAGATTGCGTAGCCTAGATTAATTAGCCAAGTTGTTACTTAGTCAAATTAACCAAATCTAGGTTAAAGCAATCAAACAATCATATCAAGAATATATAGAAACGGAATAATAAATAACACAAGATATGATCACCCAGGAAAACCAAACCGGTAAAAACCCTGGGGAGGATTTGACCCACCGATCCTCAAGGCAAAACAAAATCCACTAAGAAAGAATTGAAGTTCTTACAAAAGGACTTACAAGCTCCCCGCTAGACTTCCTAATGCTACCCACCAGTAGTAACTTCCTGACACGACCACACGCAGGCTCCGAGTCCACGGACTACTTCTTTCTTTGAATTCCTCTATCAGCTAAAGCACTCACGCTTGATATTCTTTAAGTTTCAATGGCAGCAACCTTGTTGATCATCAAGATGTTGAAATAATCTCTACCTTGAAAACCCTAAGTTTATGTGAAGGAAAACTCCTCAAAGATCTCACAAGAGATTCACATAAACAGCAAATATGAGCAACAAAGACTTAGAGAGGTTTTGGTACAAAACCCTAAAAAATAAAAGGAAGCACAAGAGGCACTCTAATCTCTCTCTGCAAAGTCTCAAAAATGTTTTAAGGTTTCCCTTATATATAGGAGAGTTTTACTTGAACCCCAAGACGTTTAAATAGAGTTTGGGCTGAGCTGGAACTCTGCAGAAAACGCATCTGACCCGAGATTCGATCGATCAAGTCTATCCTTCGATCGATCGAGCCAGGCAGAAATGCTCCAATACATCTGCAGTCACTCGATTCCAACTTTACAATAATTAATCAACTTTGAGCAAGCCTAAACAAGACTAAATACATTGTTTTGATCATGGTTTGCCAACATTACAAATTAGAGTTCTAAATACATAAAATTCTAAGATCTTAGAATCTAACAAACTCCCCCTTTGGTAATCCGTGACAAAACACAAATTAAAAACTCAAAGTTTACAAGTAAACAGCCCTTTACAAAAAAAATGCTCATAAACTCAAATTCAATCCTAACTACTATCCATCAGTTGTAAGTGTAGACAGCAGCTCAATTGAATCAACCTGTATAATCCTGAAACACTCAACAAACGCATAAACGCATGTGTGACAGAAAAACAGTAAATCAACAAAAATAAATTCTTGATTTCACATAGCACAAAATAAAGACATATACCAATGAAGAACTCATAAGTATAAATCAATAAGAAGTGAAACAAGAAACATAAATAAAAACATAAGTAACCTAACTCTCCCCCTAAGTTAGATACAACAAAAAGTTTTTATTTTCTTCCCTTTCAACTCCCCCTAAACAAGACAAACATGATTCCCATACATCAATAATTTCTCCCCCTTTTTGTCACGTATTGACAAAGACAACTCATCGAAAGAGTATACAGTCAACATACGCAATAAAGGATAAGAGAAAATAGAGAATCAAGGGAAACACAAAACAATTCAACTCTATAGAAAATAGAGACAGCTTCCCCTATGAACAACACAGGTTAAAAAAAACTTTTCTCCCCCTATAAAAATAGGAAAAACAAAACAAGTTGTGGGAAAAACAGTTTTGGGGAAAATAAAAGGGGTGGGGAAAAATCAGCAGCATCACCAACAGGATCAGGAACATCCTCACCAGCAGGACCAAAGTTAAAAACACACAAACCATAGTTAAAAACTAAGGTGAGGATACACATGAAGAAAAAATATTCTCTCTTTCAATAAAATGCAAACATGGCATTATGTGACCTATAAACAGTTGCATGAGTAAAGAAAATATTTTCACATTGATTATCCATCATATCTTTTAAGAAAAATATTTTCTACAGTTCACACATAAAACAGGCATATACTAGAAAGTACATAACTCAAAAATTAATCAATCAATTTTTTGATCAAGTTGAGTACCCAATGTAGTAAAGTGTATGCATGCTATGTGTAAAAATAATGAGAGATATGACTGCAAAACAGCAAGATGGATACAAAAATCAATGTAATGCATGTGAATCCTAAACTCAAATAATGCATAAACAATCACAATGTCATGATGCATGCTACTAATGCAATAAAATATTAAGTTCAATTGAGATTAAATTTGACAAAATTGGCCTGAGCAGGGAATTTCTAACAAAAATCCCAAAAATTGAAAACCACTTATTGAAATTTTTTAAACAAATTGATTAATTAAGCATTACAAAACACAGCACATAAATTATAATGCCTAATTTCATCAAGACAACAAGCCAATTTCATCAAATTCAACTCAATTTCACAAAAGCCCCAATTCGGATCAAGAACAAACCCTTTTTAAAAACTTGATTTGCGACTTTCGATTGATCGAAAAATACATTCGATCGATCGAATGAAATAGTCATTTTTAAACAAATTAAAGCACTTTTTCGATCATTTGAAAATCAGAATGGATCGATCGAATTGGGCAGAGGCTCACAAAATTTTTGAGAAAAAACACAGTTTTGAAAAACACAAACCTAATTTTGAAAACAACTCCTCAAAGCATTAAACAACAAAAACAAAATGCATGAGTATGAGATGGAATGCTTTTTTCAAAAACCCAAATTTTAAACCCAAATTTCTCAAAAAACAAGTTTCAATCATTTTCCCATTGAATTTTCTTAAGCAACAAATATGATGTGCACAAATCTCAAGATTTTTTCAATTTTTTCAAACTTGAAACACATTTTGCATTAAAATCAAGGAACTTTTAATCTTGGATGGCCACAACAAAATCACACACAATATAATGTACCAAGTTTAGCAAAGAGTAACTTGTGTAGTGTGTGCAACTAGCAAAAGCTTGAGATACATGTGAGGTGATATGTGAATAGTAATCAATCACAAAGTCTACAAAATTCATCACATAGAATTTAAAAGAGACTATCACCTAAAGAGTTACATCATATAACTCTCACATCTCCTAGAACAAAAGCTTGCAATCATGTAAGTTTCTTGAATTTTGCCTCATAATATACACACCAATTTTAATTTATGTGATTTGGCAACAAGCCTAATAGTACACACCAATTTTAAGTATTAAGCATTTAAACCGAGGCTACACCTTATATTCTTTTTGTGCATGTGCTACACTTTCTCGAGCACAAAATCTTATGATATGCACTAAGGTGTTCATGATTGGCTAGTGAACAGTGGTGAGATGGTTATTTATGCCTTTCTCAAAAGGATCAAGTCCGACAGTCAAAGAACATATGACTTCAAGATCAAGACAAAGTGATTAAAAACCACACACATCTTCCCACACAACATGCACTACACAGCTCAAACTAGTAAAGTGCAATAAAATAAGCTCATCCAAGCTAAACAAGGTACATAAACATGTTATGTAAAGATAAAATGACCAATCCTTGATTATAAATCCAAGATCTATAATACAAAACACAAAAATCTTTTTGGTTTTAACAAACGTTATAACCACTTGTTGAGATTTTGAAAAAAAATTTATGACCAAAAACAAAAAAACACACATTGTGCTAAATGATCAATGCAAATGCAATGCATGACAGTGCTTAACTAAGCTATAGAGGGTACACAAACAAGAAATATCAATTTCTTAATTAACGCATGAGTACATGTACAAACTAGTACATCCTCACACAAAAACAAAAATAGCTTAGCACAAACTATTCAAGTTTCTCCACAATGTCAAGCATGTTCTAAATCAAGAGAGATATCAAAACTCATGTAATCCTCAAGAAAAATAAAACAAGACACAAAATAAAATATTTTTGTCTTTTTGAAATTTTTCAATGTTTTTGGATTTTTTTTAATAAAAAAAAAACTAGAAAAAACAAAACAACCAAAAACATAAACAAGACATGTCCACAAACAATTGAAAGAATTATAACAGGGACAAGTCAGCAACACTCACCTTAAAGGATCTTTTCTCACCCATATAGCACGAGTCTTCAGCTTTGTAGGTGAAAATCCATGAGAAGCAGAGTGTATTTGAGGAATTACACCAATCTTCTAAGACAGACTAAAATCCTGCAAATTCCTTTCACAAGCCAAAAAGCTCAAATTTTTCAAAAGAATATGAAACAATTTATTTGGACTTATGACAGGAGAAATATCATCACATATCCTAGATTGACATACAGAATGCTTAAATTTCAACTTATGACAATTAGGACGAATGTGACTGGAGACACCACAAAAGTGACAAACAGGAACAAATTTAGGAACATCAGTATTCCTAACAACAAATCTAGTCTCAGATTTTTGTTTTTGCCTCAACAAAGAACAATTTGGTCTAATATGACCAACAACACCACAATGGTGACAGGTAGGCACAAAAACAGATTTGTTATACTCTCTAGCAGTAGGTTTAGACTTAAGTTGAGAAACTTCAGCGTCTACATCAGAACTTTTACCTTTGTCTAACCTAGCACAATAAGCCTTTTCTTTATTATTCTTCTTAAAAGGAGGAATATAAATTTTTTCAGTTTTAAGCTTAAGAAAAACAGAAACAATTCTGTTATCATCAGCAGGCTTGGTACTAATCAAATTTTCAAGTTTAGCTTTAGACTCAGCTAACTCTTGTTCCAAACTTTTCATCTTCTCATCTTGAGAGGAAATTTGATTTCTCAAAAATTCATTCTTTTTATTAGATTCATCTAATCTCACAATCAAATCCTCTTTTTCAAGATTAGTCAATTTTAACTCTTCTTTAAATTTCTTAGCAATTTTCAAAGATTTAGATAATTCCTTACGAAGAGTTTCAAAAGCATAAAAAAAACAGCAGAAACAATAGTGTCCTTTTTATTCAAAACATCACAAACATGAGCAGAAAGACACTTCAAATTATCCATAATAACAGGGGTCAAGGATCAGCCCTTAGATCAAAAGATCTACAACAGGAAGAGCTACCTGCTCTGATACCACTTGTTGGGTTTTAGACCCCTTAAAAACAACCAGATTGCGTAGTCTAGATTAATTAGCCAAGTTGTTACTTAGTCAAATTAAGCAAATCTAGGTTAAAGCAATCAAACAATCATATCAAGAATATATAGCAGCAGAATAATAAATAACACAAGATATGATCACCCAAGAAAACCAAACCGGTAAAAAGCCTAGGGAGGATTTGACCCACCGATCCTCAAGGCACAACAGAATCCACTAAGAAAGAATTGAAGTTCTTATAAAAGGACTTACAAGCTCCCCGCTTGACTTTCAAATGCTACCCACCAGTAGTAACTTCCTGACACGACCACACGCAGGCTCTGAGTCCACGGACTACTTCTTTCTTTGAATTCCTCTATCAGCTACAAGCACCCACGCTTGATATTCTTTAAGCTTCAATGGCAGCAACCTTGTTGATCATCAAGATGTTGAAATAATCTCTACCTTGAAAACCCTAAGTTTATGTGAAGAAAAGCTCCTTAAAGATCTCACAAGAGATTCACATAAACAGCAAATATGAGCAACAAAGACTTAGAGAGGTTTTGGTACAAAACCCTAAAAAATAAAATGAGGCACAAAAGGCACTCTAATCTCTCTCTGCAAAGTCTCAAAAATGTTCTAAGGTTTCCCTTATATATAGGAGAGTTTTACTTGAATCCCAAGACGTTTAAATAGAGTTTGGGCTGAGCTGGAACTCTGCAGAAAACGCATCTGACCCGAGATTCGATCGATCGAGTCTATCCTTCGATCAATCGAGCCAGGTAGAAATGCTCCAATACATCTGCAGTTACTCGATTCCAACTTTACAATAATTAATCAACTTTGAGCAAGCTTAAACAAGATTAAATACATTGTTTTGATCATGGTTTGCCAACATTACAAATTAGAGGTCTAAATACATAAAATCCTAAGACCTTAGAACCTAACAAACTCCCCCTTTGGCAATCCGTGACAAAACACAAATTAAAAACTCAAAATTTACAAGTAAACAGCCTTTTACAAAAAAAATTGCTCATAAACTCAAATTCAATCCTAACTACTATCCATCAGTTGCAAGTGTAGACAGCAGCTCAATTGAATCAACCTGTATAATCCTGAAACACTCAACAAACGCATAAACGCATGTATGACAGAAAAATAGTAAATCAACAAAAATAAATTCTTAATTTTACATAGCACAAAATAAAGACATATGCCAATGAAGAACTCATAAGTATAAATCAATAAGATGTGAAACAAGAAACATAAATAAAAACATAAGTAACCTAACTCTCCCCCTAAGTTAGATACAACAAAAAGTTTTTATTTTCTTCCCTTTCAACTCCCCCTAAACAAGACAAACATGATTTCCATACATCAATAATTTCTCCCCCTTTTTGTCACGTATTGACAAAGACAACTCATCGAAAGAGTATACAGTCAACATACGCAATAAAGGATAAGAGAAAATAGAGAATCAAGGGGAACACAAAACAATTCAACTCTATAGAAAATAAAGACAGCTCCCCCTATGAACAACACAGGTTAAAAAAAACTTTTCTCCCCCTATAAAAATAGGAAAAACAAAACAAGTTGTGGGAAAAACAGTTTTGGGGAAAATAAAGGGGGTGGGGAAAAATCAGCAGCAGTAGCAGCATCACCAACAGGATCAGGAACATCCTCACCAGCAGGACCAAAGTTAAAAACACACAAACCATAGTTAAAAACTAAGGTGAGGATACACATGAAGAAAAAATATTCTCTCTTTCAATAAAATGCAAACATGGCATTATGTGACCCATAAACAGTTGCATGAGTAGAGAAAATATTTGCACATTGATTATCCATCATATCTCTTAAGAAAAATATTTTCTACAGTTCACACATAAAACAGGCATATACTAGAAAGTACATAACTCAAAAATTAATCAATCAATTTTTTGATCAAGTTGAGTACCCAATGTAGCAAAGTGTATGCATGATATGTGTAAAAATAATGAGAGATATGACTGCAAAACAGCAAGATGGATACAAAAATCAATGTAATGCATGTGAATCCTAAACACAAATAACCCATAAACAATCACAATGTCATGATGCATGCTACTAATGCAATAAAATATTAAGTTCAATTGAGATTAAATTTGACAAAATTGGCCTGAGCAGGGAACTTCTAACAAAAATCCCAAAAATTGAAAACCACTTATTGAAATTTTTTAAACAAATTGATGAATTAAGCATTACAAAACACAGCACATAGATTATAATGCCTAATTTTATCAAGACAACAAGCCAATTTCATCAAATTCAAATCAACTTCACAAAAGCCCCAATTCGGATCAAGAACAAACCCTTTTTAAAAACCTGATTTGCGACTTTCGATTGATCGAAAAATACATTCGATCGATCGAATGAAACAGTCATTTTTAAACAAATTAAAGCACTTTTTCAATCGATCGAAAATCAGAATGGATCGATCGAATTGGGCAGAGGCTCACAAAATTTTTGAGAAAAAACACAGTTTTGAAAAACACAAACCTAATTTTGAAAACAACTTCTCAAAGCATTAAACAACAAAAACAAAATGCATGAGTATGAGATGGAATGCTTTTTCAAAAACCCAAATTTTAAACCCAATTTTCTCAAAAAACAAGTTTCAATCATTTTCCCATTGAATTTTCTTAAGCAACAAATATGCTGTGCACAAATCTCAAGATTTTTTCAAAATTTTCAAACTTGAAAACATTTTGCATTAAAATCAAGGAACTTTTAATCTTGGATGGCCACAACAAAATCACACACAATATAATGTACCAAGTTTAGCAAAGAGTAACTTGTGTAGTGTGTGCAACTAGCAAAAGCTTGAGATACATGTGAGGTGATATGTGAATAGTAATCAATCACAAAGTCTACAAAATTCATCACATAGAATTTAAAAGAGACTATCACCTAAAAAGTTACATCATATAACTCTCACATCTCCTAGAACAAAAGCTTGCAATCATGTAAGTTTCTTGAATTTTGCCTCATAATATACACACCAATTTTAATTTATGTGATTTGGCAACAAGCCTAATAGTACACACCAATTTTAAGCATTAAGCATTTAAACCGAGGCTACACCTTATATTCTTTTTGTGCATGTGCTACACTTTCTCGAGCACAAAATCTTATGATATGCACTAAGGTGTTCATGATTGGCTAGTGAACAGTGGTGAGATGGTTATTTATGCCTTTCTCAAAAGGATCAAGTCCGACAGTCAAAGAACATATGACTTCAAGATCAAGACAAAGTGATTAAAAACCACACACATCTTCCCACACAACATGCACTACACAGCTCAAACTAGTAAAGTGCAATAAAATAAGCTCATCCAAGCTAAACAAGGTACATAAACATGTTATGTAAAGATAAAATGACCAATCCTTGATTATAAATCCAAGATCTATAATACAAAACACAAAAATCTTTTTGGTTTTAACAAACGTTATAACCACTTGTTGAGATTTTGAAAAAAAATTTATGACCAAAAACAAAAAAACACACATTGTGCTAAATGATCAATGCAAATGCAATGCATGACAGTGCTTAACTAAGCTATAGAGGGTACACAAACAAGAAATATCAATTTCTTAATTAACCCATGAGTACATGTACAAACTAGTACATCCTCACACAAAAACAAAAATAGCTTAGCACAAACTATTCAAGTTTCTCCATAATGTCAAGCATGTTCTAAATCAAGAGAGATATCAAAACTCATGTAATCCTCAAGAAAAATAAAACAAGACACAAAATAAAATATTTTTGTCTTTTTGAAATTTTTCAATGTTTTTGGATTTTTTTTTAATAAAAAAAAATTAGAAAAAACAAAACAACCTAAAACATAAACAAGACATGTCCACAAACAATAGAAAGAATTAAAACAGGGACAAGTCAGCAATACTCACCTTAAAGGATCTTTTCTCACCCATATAGCACGAGTCTTCAGCTTTGTAGGTGAAAATCCATGAGAAGCAGAGTGTATTTGAGGAATTACACCAAGCTTCTGAGACAGATTAAAATCCTGCAAATTCCTTTCACAAGCCAAAAAGCTCAAATTTTTCAAAAGAATATGAAACAATTTATTTGGACTTATGGCAGGAGAAATATCATCACATATCCTAGATTGGCATACAGAATGCTTAAATTTCAACTTATGACAATTAGGACGAATGTGACCGGAGACACCACAAAAGTGACAAACAGGAACAAATTTAGGAACATCAGTATTCCTAACAGCAAATCTAGTCTCAGATTTTTGTTTTTGCCTCAACAAAGAACAATTTGGTCTAATATGACCAACAACACCACAATGGTGACAGGTAGGCACAAAAACAGATTTGTTATACTCTCTAACAGTAGGTTTAGACTTAAGTTGAGAAACTTCAGCGTCTACATCAGAACTTTTATCTTTGTCTAACCTAGCACAATAAGCCTTTTCTTTATTATTCCTCTTAAAAGGAGGAATATAAACTTTTTCAGTTTTAGGCTTAAGAAAAACAGAAACAATTCTGTTATCATCAGCAGGCTTGGTACTAATCAAATTTTCAAGTTTAGCTTTAGACTCTGCTAACTCTTGTTCCAAGCTTTTCATCTTCTGATCTTGAGAGGAAATTTGATTTCTTAAAAATTCATTCTTTTTATTAGATTCATCTAATCTCACAATCAAATCCTCTTCTTCAAGATTAGTCAATTTTAACTCTTCTTTAAATTTCTTAGCAATTTTCAAAGATTTAGATAATTCCTTACGAAGAGTTTCAAAAGCATCAAAAAAATTAGCAGAAACAATAGTGTCCTTTTTATTCAAAACATCACAAACATGAGCAGAAAGACACTTCAAATTATCCATAATAACAGGGGTCAAGGATCAGCCCTTAGATCAAAAGATCTACAACAAGAAGAGCTACCTGCTCTGATACCACTTGTTGGGTTTTAGACCCCTTAAAAACAACCAGATTGCGTAGCCTAGATTAATTAGCCAAGTTGTTACTTAGTCAAATTAAGCAAATCTAGGTTAAAGCAATCAAGCAATCATATCAAGAATATATAGCAGTGGAATAATAAATAACACAAGATATGATCACCCAGGAAAACCAAACCGGTAAAAAACCTGGGGAGGGTTTGATCCATCGATCCTCAAGGCAAAACAGAATCCACTAAGAAAGAATTGAAGTTCTTATAAAAGGACTTACAAGCTCCCCGCTTGACTTCCTAATGCTACCCACCAGTAGTAACTTCCTGATATGACCACGCCCAGGCTCCGAGTCCACGGACTACTTCTTTCTTTGAATTCCTCTATCAGCTACAAGCACCCACGCTTGATATTCTTTAAGCTTCAATGGCAGCAACCTTGTTGATCATCAAGATGTTGAAATAATCTCTATCTTGAAAACCCTAAGTTTATGTGAAGAAAAGCTCCTCAAGGATCTCACAAGAGATTCACATAAACAGCAAATATGAGCAACAAAGACTTAGAGAGGTTTTGGTACAAAACCCTAAAAAATAAAATGAGGCACAAGAGGCGCTCTAATCTCTCTCTGCAAAGTCTCAAAAACGTTCTAAGGTTTCCCTTATATATAGGAGAGTTTTACTTGAACCCCAAGACATTTAAATAGAGTTTGGGCTGAGCTGGAACTCTGCAGAAAACGCATCTAACCCGAGATTCGATCGATCGAGTCTATCCTTCGATCGATCGAGCCAGGCAGAAATGCTCCAATACATCTGTAGTCACTCGATTCCAACTTTACAATAATTAATCAACTTTGAGCAAGCCTAAACAAGACTAAATACATTATTTTGATCATGGTTTGCCAACATTACAAATTAGAGTTCTAAATACATAAAATCTTAAGACCTTAGAACCTAACAGAAATTATGGGTCCGTTTGGATACAGCTTATTGTTGCTGAAAGTTGCTGAAAATTGATTGTTGCTGAAAACACTGTAGCAAAATAATTTTTAAATGTATGAATAGTACCGCAGGACCCATTTTTAATATTTTTTAATGTGTGAACAGTAGCTGTGGTCCATGAACAGTGCGTGAACAGTACCAAAACAGTACGTGAACAGTGTTTTTTTCCTCTGCACAATAACTTCTGTCTCTGACTTGCGTGAAAGTAAAAAAAAAAAAAAAAAAAAAAAAAAAAAAAAAAAACTGAAAACGCAGTGTGGAAACGCGCCGCAACTAAACTGGTTATCCAAACACATACTATATATGCCTCCAGTTATCAAATCTATATCAAATCCTCCAGATCCAATATAAGGATATGAAGCTTGGTGGTCCTTAGCATATTTATTTTGTGTTTGTGTTATCAGTAATCATGTTCATAAGGACTTAGACAAAGGACGAGGATCCCAGGTAACATAGTGATATAGTTTGATGCAACTCTTCATTGGTAATGAAGTAGTGCCTTTTCCCACAGAGTCATTGATTTTAAGCAAACTGTTTTTAATCAAAAGGAACTATGCACTTAATTCTTCATTTGTTGTAATTACTTCTTCTTCTTTGTTTCCCCCATTTATTTAAAGCTCATTAAACAACATTTAGCCATTTATTCATTTTTAAGGAGACAAAATATATATTCACAATTGATAAGACTATAAGGGTTTGACTGGCTTAAAAGAAGGAAAAAAAAAAAAAAAAAAAAAGAGTAGTACGAACTCAACAAAAAACCAAAAAATAAAAAAAAAAGTATTGCAAATATATTTGTCAAGTCATTGGCAAAAAAAAGATTATATGTAAAAGGTTTTAAATAATAAATAAGGAGAGAGAAACAAAATTGCTATTAATTAAGTGAATGAGGTGTAAGTGAATGAGATGTAACTTGAACCTATCTTTTATATATATATATATATATATATATATATTATTTATATAAATACTTTGAATCTAGCCCCACGATAAAGTTCACTATTAAAAGATCTAAATAATCCCAATCCATTTGGGAATTCTAACAAGTTATACGACAGATTTCTTGAACTCCACCAGAATTGTGAGAAAACAAAAAGTAAAGGAATTGTATTGGGTATTCCATCTACTTCCTATATTCTAGTGCTCCTTTTCTCTACCTTGGCGAGATTGACTTAATTTTAATTGCTCTTATGCATGCATACTTCGACACGACCTCCCCATCCTGTGGGGCATCCTTTTCAAAATTGGTATTTGAAACTTATGGTTATATAAGAACTCATGGTTATATATGAACTCTATGTCCTCCAAAAAGGTGCAGTTAATCCTAAACTACAAGAAACTTGTTAAAAAGGAATGAGACGTTTCGTAAATCGTAATTGCCATCGATTCTTCTACCAGGCTTAAACGTTCCTCTATGGCAGTCAAATGGGCCAAACCTACTCTTGGATGGTTTAAGCTCAATACTTAATACTGATGGTTCCTCCTTTAGAAATCCGAGACTTGCTAGAGGGAGAGGGTTAATTTGAGACAGTGAAGGAACTTGGAACTCGATCTTCAGGGCATACAATTAGCGTCCTAGAATTGTATTGGCCTCTTGCTTGCTCTGAGCCTTGAAAAGCCAGAAGAATGTGAAGAATATGATGCTCAGGCCTTGCAGTAGGAACATGCCAACACTCAAGAATTGCAGCTCCAAACGGTGTCGTCTGCCTCAACCTATTCTAAGACCACAGATAAAGGCAAAGCTCACCGTTTCATTTAAGCCTTTGTAAGACGACATCGTTTTCCTTTAGAATAGTGAGATGACACGTGTAATAGGAAATATTAGTCCTAATGAGAGTTTGTTATAACAAACTCTTCCTCTAATGACAGCTATATAAATCATCTCACTGTAATCAGTTTTCAATAAGATTGGATTTTAGTTACAGATATTTTCTAGGTATTTTGGAATCTCTCTTTCTCCGTTTCTCTCTGTTTCTTCATGGTATCAGAGCTCTAAGCTTTGAAGCACTCATCCATGGCTTCCACAGATCCAAATCCAAATATATCTTCCTCATTTACTACATCTGTAGCTATGATGAATCCAAATCCAAATCCGTTTGTTAATCCACTACTGTTACTCTCAAACATGTCATCAATGATGACCGTGAAGCTCGATTACAACAACTATATTGTTTGGAAGCACCAGATCGAAGTTATTCTGGAGACATACTCAATGATTGATGCCATTAACGATTCAGTTCAAGTACCAGATCACTATCTCAGATATTCCTCAGGTAATTTCACCCTAGAGGTTAATCCTGTATATGTGAGTTGGAAGAGCCGTGAACAAGCTCTATTCACTTTTCTTAATTCTACCTTATCTCCCTCTGTTCTTGCTCTAACCGTGGGTCAAAAATCAGGGAAAGGTGTTTGGAAAATTTTAGAGAAACGTTTTGCTTCCATTTCTAGATCTAGTGTGATGAGTCTTAGAAATGAGCTTAATGCAGTAAAGAAAGGCACGGATACTATTGATGCCTATTTCCAGAAAATCAAGCAGATTAGGGATAGATTGGCTGCTGTGTCAGTATTTCTTGACGATGAAGAGCTCCTTCACATTGCTCTTGATGGTTTGCCATCAGAGTTTGATTCTTTTAGTTCTGCAATTCGGACTAGAAGTGATGTCTTATCTGTTGAAGAACTAAATACACTGCTTAATGCCGAAGAAAGAGCTATCAAGAAGAAAACTCATGTTGATACAGCTACTATGGCTATGGCTGCGAATTTTCATTCTCAAGGATTTCCTCGAGGAAGAGGAAGGGGAAATAATATTCAGAGAGGTCGAGGAGGCAGAGGCAGAACCAACTTCAATAGTGGTTACAATTCTAATGGTGGTTACAATTCTAATGGTGGCTACAATTTCAGTGGTTATAATCCTAACACCTCTCAATTTCCTCCTAACACTTCTCAATTTCCTCAATCAAGATCACCTGCTTTTCAAGGTCCGGGTCAATCAAGCCAAAGTCAGAGACCACAATGTCAAATATGTGGAAAGAATGGACATACAGGTCTTGATTGTTATCATAGAATGGACTTTGCTTTCCAAGGTAAACATGCTCCATCTAAATTGGCAGCTATGGTGGCTAACTCAGCTCATGTTCATGGTGCAAATGGATGGCTCACAGACACAGGGTGTTCAGATCATGTAACCCCTAATCTAGCCAATTTATCACTTCAGCAGCAACCCACATCTGGTACTGAGACTGTTACAGTGGGAAATGGTCAAGAACTCCCTGTCACACACATTGGTAGTGGTGAGTTAAGTACTTCTTCTCATAAGCTTAGGCTTGATGGCATCTTACGAGTACCTGATCTTGCTTCCAATTTACTTTCTGTACATAAGCTTTGTTTGCAAAATAATGCCTTCTGTTATTTTGATGCATATAAATTTTCAATCCAGGATTTACCTACGGGGAAGATCCTTTACAAAGGCTTATGTAAAGATGGTGTCTATCCCATTCCTTCACCATCATCTCTCCACTCTTCCTCCACTACAAACACTGCTTCTTCAGATTCTTTTTCATCCACAGCTACTGCTGTGTCTCCTACTTCTGCTCAAATTCTGCTCTGGCATAATAGGCTTGGACATCCAAGTTCTAAACTTCTTCATTCTGCTATTCAGTCTGTAAATAGCTCCTTTACTTTCAATAATGTTGATGATTGTTGTTCTTCATGTACGTTTTGTATAAGTGCAAAGATGCACAGATTGCCTTTGAGCAAACATGAAATTTCATCAACTTCAATGCTTCAAATTGTTCATACTGATGTCTGGGGCCCTGCTCCTCTTACTTCCTTGTTTGGCTATAATTTCTATGTTGTTTTCATTGATGATTACACAAGGTTCACTTGGTTTTTTCTTCTTAAACAGAAAAGTGAATTGTTTGCTGTGTTTAAACATTTTAAGAATCTTGTGGAAAACCAATACTCTACTAAGATAAAAGTCCTTAGATCTGATAATGGTGGTGAGTATCTCAGTTCTCAGTTTCAATCCTTTTGTTCTGATCATGGTATTCTTCACCAAACATCTTGTCCCCATGTTCCTCAACAAAATGGCATTTCTGAGAGGAAACATAGGCATGTGGTAGAAACTGGTCTAGCTCTCTTATACAAATCTCATTTGCCTTTAAATTTTTGGTCCTATGCTTTCTCCACTGCTTCTTTTCTCATTAATAGACTTCCTTCCTCAGTTTTGGGTTTTAAATCCCCTTGGGAGTTGGTTAATTCTGTGTCTCCATCTGTTTCTGCCCTAAGAACTTTTGGCTGTGCTTGTTATCCTTACTTAAGACCATACAATAAGCACAAGCTTCAGCCTAGGTCCACTGAGTGTATCTTTCTAGGCTATCCTCCTCTCTCCAAAGGATACTTGTGCTTAGATCCTACTACTAATAGGGTTTATGTTACTTGTTATGCCCTGTTTAATGAAAACCGATTTCCCTTTGCTGATAATCCTCATCTCACAAACTCTCACACTCCTTTTTCCATGTCTCATGATATCTTGAATTGGTTTTCTGCTTCTTCAAGTCCTGCTTCCTCTACAGATCATGTTTCTTCTGATATCTCTTCCCCTGATTCTCTTGCTCATGATGCTTTTCTTCCTTTGAGTCTCTTATCTTCTTCTATTTCTTGTGTCCCTGATCCTCCTTCTATTTCCCCTATTTCCACTTCTGAGTCATCTTCTTGTGTCCCCTCTACTAATTCTCATCCTATGGTAACAAGATCAAAGGTTGGTATTCACAAGCCTAAAGTTTTGAGAGTTCTTACTGACTACACTTATCAAGAACCTTCTTCTTATGCTGTTGCTGCTAAATACCCTCAATGGGTGGCTGCTATGAACTCAGAGTTTACCTCTCTTCAAAAGCAACAGACCTGGTCTCTTGTTCCAGCTCCTTTGGATAAGAATATTGTTACTTGCAAGTGGGTTTTCAAGCTTAAGAGGCATAGTGATGGGACTATAGCTAGGTACAAGGCTCGGTTAGTGGCTAGAGGTTATCTTCAGCAATATGGATTAGACTATGATGAGACTTTTAGTCCTGTAGTAAAACCTGCCACTGTCCGGTTGCTTCTTGCTTTGGCAGTACACTATGGTTGGGAGCTTAAGCAGTTAGATGTGAGTAATGCCTTCCTTCATGGTATCCTCAAGGAAGAGGTCTACATGGCACAGCCTCAGGGTTATGTTGATTCAAATTTTCCCACACATGTTTGCCTCAATCGCATTATCAATATGCTTAGAAATAATTAAGTTACAACTTCCAAAAAAAACCCAAGTTCTTTATCCATTTATGGAACCTATGGTGGTCACTTTGCTAGCCTCGCTGATTTATTTTGTACTAGAACAATTTCTGTCTAATGCACTTGTCTTCCATTTAAATAGAAATGCATCCATATAAAAAAGAACTAGTATATAATAATGCACGTAGAACAGTGATGCACAAATTTCTCTTCTTATCAAATTGATATTTATAGACATCTCAATTCTTCTGGGTGGATAAGCTTAATGGATCTTTTCTTATATATAAAGAAAAAAAGTCTCCAACGTACTCGATATAGGTAAATCATTTTGAGGATGACTATCAATAAAATAAAACTAGTCATAAAGTCATATATGCCTTTGAAGCATTTAACTTAGGTCAATGTTTATAATAAATAATTTTTAAGTGATTAAATTTATCATTTACTATCATCAACTTGAGCATATTTGAAATGGAGAAAAATAGAACAAGAGGAGATT
Source organism: Quercus glauca (assembly GCA_023736055.1). Taxonomy (NCBI): domain Eukaryota; kingdom Viridiplantae; phylum Streptophyta; class Magnoliopsida; order Fagales; family Fagaceae; genus Quercus; species Quercus glauca. The sequence goes on from CM043323.1 coordinate 37,787,162, forward strand.
TGAACATATAAAGGGTTAGGTTTTTAATATGCATGAAAGATTATCATATTCACAATATCAAATATGGTCTTAAGTTTGAATCACGATTTCACTCTAAAATTTTGAGATGTCAATTGAGTTAATTAACATTCATAAAACATATGAAAATCTTAAAATGATTCTACATTATCCACATTATTAAATAAAAGAAAAAGAAAAAGAAATATTGCACAAATTTTCAAATGCCAGTAGCACATGGTTTGCCTGTGGTAGTTTTGATTGTATTCAATTTTAACAATAATTTTATCCATCTCCTTGGACGGCCGTTGGACCCCATCTAGAATTCCTAAATTGTATATATCACATCAACCTACATTTAACAGTTTTGTCTTAATCGATGATTGTTTTGCCCAATTGGCACCCTCACAAATGGTGATGTTTTGCTTCTTTTATCGTCCATTGTATAATAAAACTAGAGTAACATTGAGCTTATGTTATAATTTTAGTGTCCTATATAGAATAAATAAGCTTAAATATGTAATAAATTCTTAGGCACTCTCCCTTTGCAAGTTTAGTAGAGTTCTACCTATAACTTCCTAGCATTGGCCTGTTTGTCAAAGACATCAAACACAACTAGTTAAAAACATGACGTATATAGGATAATATAGCAGGGACATTTTCAAGTTGTCTCTCTCTTCTTTTTTTTCTTTTTTTTTTTTTTTACACAATTTTGTGTTGTAAATTGTAACCACTTGACAAGTTGGTAATCTTTTCAATGGGTTAGTAATGAATAGCTAGTAGGACCTTCTAATCTATAATATCTTGGGAAAGGGGACAAAATTTTCACAGTTTGGACGCCACACCCACCATGACATAAGGAAAGATACATGATATAGTAAGGAGTGTACATCCTTGTTGTCGTCATCATCATCATTTGAAAATTTTTGGAAAGCAATATAAAACAAAATTTTATATTTTTATTTAAAGATCATTGTACCACACAACCATGAATTCTAAATAGAACAAAATTGCATACCTCTCTTAGCAACCCAAGCGTGTTGCCTCCCAATGTATTCACGTCTCTCTCTTTGTTTCTTTTTGGGTTTTTAGAAGACTGCAGTATCACTCAGTAGTTCTGATGACCAACAACTGATATGATTTTTTTTTAATCTTATTTTTATTTAAGACTTCTAAAAACTCAAGAGAGAGATTGGACGTGGGATCCTTAGGGATCCTAATATTTAGTTGTAAGATTAATCAATAACTTTTTGAATGTTATTGACTTATCTTGAAACTCTTTCAAAATTATTCCTTAATTTTCTTAACCATATCAAGAAAATATTTGAACTTCTATAGATTGCAATAATGTCCATCAACACATTGTGATTGACCCCTAAAGATTAGAGAATTACAATTGAGGTCCCATTACTTACAATTTTATATTTATGTCCTTCCACCACACCATGTTATTGACTGGATTAATATCACAATCATGTCCCTAGCTTATGTAACTCTTAATTTCTTGATTTCATAATTTCTATTGGACTCTAAGATATTTTTGAAAAAACTCTTTAAATATATATACACACACACACACACACACACACACACACACACAATATTATATATATGAAAAACTTTTTGAAAAATGTCACCGGTCGGTTTTGTTTTGAGTCCAACTTCAATATGAAAATCAACTAAATATACTATCTTTTTTAGAGATTGGTGGATTCATTGTTGAGCATTTACATATTTTACTCATTACACACATAACCCAACGTGTCTGTATATAGCCTTTAAAATTAGCATCATTAGTTGACATTGTCAAAGTTATGTGCATAATAAATAAATATACACAAACCTCTCATGTTTGAGGACAATAGAAAAATTGTGATAGAACAACCTTTTAATTAACAGTGATCACTCCATAAGGTGTTCTTGATCGGATTCGATTTAGTGTATGTACTTGTTACATTACACCCACTGTTTGCTTAAAGTCAGTACCTCAATGATGGAGTAAATCATCCTATCATATAGCAGCACAACAAATGTAGGCTTCAGTGGTGATATTCAATTAATATCACAGGCTAGAACAATTTAATAATCTATGAAAAATCATTACTCCCTGTCTTTGGTTCCTTAACCATTAACATGATTTTTCTATAGAGACGACATCACATGCCACATTTAAACAATAAAATATACCTATAAAAATTATGTATGTGAAAATAAAATTTTATTATCAAATAAAAATGCATAGTATTGTTTTTGAGGGCACATAATTCTAACAATCTCCCACTTGCACTCAAAACCAATCATACATGTATTTAATACCCATTGCTTCCAAATGTTTCTCAAACAACTTTTGAGACAATGCCTTTGTGAGTGGATCTGCAACATTATTGGCAGAGGCAATCTTTGTTATTGCTACATCACCTCTATGTATGATATCACGTATCAAGTGATATTTATGTGCAATATGTTTTGTCCTTTGATGAGCCCTTGGTTCTACTGCATTTGCAACAGCCCCACTATTGTCACAATAGATAGTATTGGGTGACTTAATAGAAGGAACAACTTCAAGTTCTTAAATGAACTTGTGAATCCACAAAGCTTCCTCTGCAGCTTCACTTACAGCTATATACCCTGCTTCTGTAGTAGAGTTTGTAGTAGTACCTTGCTTGCAACTTCTCCAACTTGTTGCTCCCTTGCCAAGAGTGAACACAAATCCAAAAATTGATTTTCTATCATCAAAATCAAATTGAAAATTTGAATCTTTATACCCTTGGACAGTCAGATCCTCACCACCAAACACCAAGAAATAATGTTTGGTCCATTTAAATATTTGAGGATATGTTTCACTATTGTCTAATGCTCAGAATCTGGATTGGATTGATATCTACTCACAATGCTCAATGCATAACAAATGTCTGGCCTAGTGCAAAGCATTGCGTACATGAGACTTCATAGCCAAAGCATAAGAACAATTTCTCATTTTCTCTCTCTCTTCTTGTGTTTTAGGTCACATTTGATTAGAGAGATTAATTCCATGTCTAAAAGGTGAAAACCCTTTCTTGGAATCTTGCATGCTAAACCTAGCCAATATCTTGTCAATATAATTGACCTATGAAAGTCCCAATAACCTTTTCTTTTGGTCTCTAAACAATTTGATTCCAAGTATATAGGACACTTCACCAAGATCTTTCATTGCAAAGTGACTAGATAACCATACTTTTATAGATGACATTGCTCCTACATCATTGCCAATAAGTAGTATGTCATCTACATAAAGAACTAAAAATGTAATAGTGCTCTCACTAACCTTTTTGTAAACACAATTCATCCATATTTTGTGAGAAACCAAATGATTTGATTACCTCATCAGAACGGATGTTCCAATTGCGTGGTGCTTGCTTTAGGCCTATAGACACTCGATTTTACACCCATGATTTAATCAAGGAAGATGACTGGAATGACCATCCATGTACAAAAAAAAAATTCATTCTTGCATCACATGCATCAATTTGTTCTTGCATTTTATGCATTAATTCATTCATTGCATATCATAAAAATGATTTTGAGATTCTAATGATCGTAACGGTGTTTCCGGTTTTTGAATCGGACCATCGGATTGAAAGATATCACATGATCAAGTTTGCACGGTCATCATGCATTGTGTCTAGGTAGAATCGACCACACATGAGCAATTTAAATTAATTCTCACTGGTTAAGCAATTAAAATTAATTAGATAATTTTGTGATTGGTTGATAATTAGTGTTTAAAATAGGGATGCATGCATGGGAATAAAATGGATGATTGGATAACAATAAAATTGTGGATAATCTGAATTTTATCAAGATTTATTTTAAGGTATTTATCTTCAAGATAATTACTCTTAAAAAAGCCTAAATTATTCAGGAAAGAGACAAAAAATCATAAACGGAGGTTGAAAATACATCTAGGTACAAGAACCGGCCAAGAAACCCTAGAAGAAGCGTCCAAATGGCACCCGAACATGGAAGTGCGTTCGGCCTCCAAGAGCCAATTTGGCACTTTTGGAGTGTCGAACGGCACTCTAAAAGTGCCGAATTGCCATCATGTGGGCTTTGGCCCAACGGCCTTCGAGTGACGATAATGCACACATTTTTCGATCTTTTTGCAAAAGGATGTGGCCGGATTCAAACCCTAATCATCCGTATCTATTTTTTTAGAGTCTTCTGGCTTCTATAAATAGAGACCGAACCTCATAATTCAGCACATTTTTTCCACGCTCTGAGAGGCATGTGTTTTTTACTCTCAAACCACACATATTTTCTGATCATCTCTCTAAGTGTTGCTGCAAAATTAGGGTTAATAGGGATGCAATTAAAATTAATTAGATAATTTTGTGATTGGTTGATAATTAGTGTTTAAAATAGGGATGCATGCATGGGAATAAAAGGGATGATTGGATAACAATAAAACTGTGGATAATCTGAATTTTATCAAGATTTATTTTAATGTATTTATCTTCAAGATAATTACTCTTAAAAAAGCCTAAATTATCCAAAAAAGAGACAAAAAATCATAAACGAAGGTTGAAAACACGTCTGGGTATAAAGACCGGCCAAGAAACCCTAGAAGAAGAGTCTAAATGGCACCCAAACATGGAAGTGCGTTCAACCTCCAAAAGCCAATTCGATAGTTTTGGAGTGCCGAATGACACTCTAAAAGTGCCGAATTGCTATCATGTGGGCTTTGGCCCAATGGCCTTCGGGTGACGATAATGCACACCCTTTTCGATCTTTTTGCAAAAGGATGTGGCCGGATTCAAACCCTAATCGTCTGTATCTATTTTTTTAAAGTCTTCTGTCCTCTATAAATAGAGACTAAATCTCATAATTCAGTACCTTTTTTCCATGCTCTAAGAGGCATATGTTTTTTACTCTCAAACCACACATATTTTCTGATAATCTCTTTGAGTGCTGCTGCAAAATTAGGGCTTTTAGGTTTCAAAAAGAATTGAAAAAATTTCTTTGAACCCTAAAACATCCTCTTGAGAACAAAGTGTGCTCATGCAAGAGGTTGTTTCCTTCACCCTTCTCTTGTGATGTGATGATGCATATTACATCTCTTTCTTTTTCAAATATCTATGAATTGTTAATTGTTTTTTTGTTTAAAGCACAATATTTTCTATATGATTGTTATAATCTTTTTCTTGAATGTCAATAAATTTTCATGTGAACAATTATTTTTCTTAAAACAAAATAGATCTGCATCTTTATAAGATGTAGATCTAAATTTTTTCTTAAAACAAAACATAACATAACAAAATAGATCTGCATCTTTATAAGATGTAGATCTGAATTTTTTCTCAATATAAATATAGATCTACATCTTTCTTAGATGTAGATCTGAGTTTTCTTAAACAAAAAGAGATCTGCGTCTTTATGAGATGCATATCTAATTTTTTCTCAAATATGATTTTCTTAATACATACAAATTGTTGAAATAAAGAAAGAGATTGTGTATTACTGTGTTTGTGTTTATTTTAATTCAAGATTGCATAAATTTAGATTACGAGTGAAGTTTTCTTCTTAGATTTTTTTTTTAATTTTAAAATATACAACAAAACAGATTTGAATTTTTGTCATAAAAAAATCACTTTTTTTTTTATATAACAAAATAGATTTGAATTGTTGTCATCACAAAACCTTTTTTTTACGTATTACAAAACAAATCTGATATTTTGACAAATCAAAATCTTTTTTTTTTTAACAATAAAAACAGATTTGATTTTTTTTTTTTTTTAACAAAAAGAAGAGATTTCATCCATATGTAAATTTGTGTGATTTAATTTTTCATTCACATGTTCAACATATCATGCATGACATGCATAGCATAGTACATTGGTCACAAGAGTCTAGAAGACCAGACGGAATGGGTGCCTAACACCTTCCCATTTCATAACCTAGCCTCCATATTTAGGTTTTTGGTTTAATAGATCTAGTCTTATCTTCATTTATATTTGGTAGATTGTAACTAGGACCTAAAGCTATGTAACTTTTTAATTTTCTTTCAGATATGTAATTTTATTCAATTAATGAAGAGAATAATTCAGTCATGTATTTTTAAATATTTAGTTTTTCTTATTTTTTTTGTATAAAAAATAAGTAGTGACTCCATACGACTTACCCTAAAAGAGAGGTGCCCTAAAAGGGTACCCGAATCTCTTTTTTTTTAAGGGACATGTCTCTCACAAGGCCTTATATAGATTTCATCAACTTGCACACTTTTGATTCTTAACCTTCAAATATGAAACCTTTTGGCTGGTCCATAAAAATTTCTTCCCAAATGTGTCCATTCAAGAAAGCTGTTTTAACATCCATTTGCCATATCTCATAATCATAATGTGTAGCAATTGACAATAGAATCCTTATGGACTTTAGCATGGCTACTAGCGAAAAGGTTTCCTTATAATCAATTCTAGCCTTTTGATTATACCCTTTTGCCACTAGCCTACTTTATAGGTCTCCACCTTACCACTAGGTCCTATCTTCCTTTTGTCGACCCCTTTACAGCCAAAAGGCTTAATACCTTCTGGTTTGTCTACTAAGGTCCAAACCCGGTTGGTATATATCAAGTCCATCTCTGATTCCATGGCCCTTTTCCAATTCTCAATGTCCTTATCAGTCATTGATTCTTGATAAGTAAAAGGATCATTATCATGCTCCTCTGACTCCATTAGATAAATCTCATTTAACAAAGTGAGTTTAACTGGAGGCCTGATAGTCCTTTTACTACGTTGAGTCTCTTGTATTTTGCTTTGGTTCAGTAGGCACTATTACTTGCTCTTCATTATTCTCATTCAACTCAGCCATTGGGTTATCAATTTGTTCATCAAGAGAAACTTTTGCTCTACTTTCATTTAAGCTATAATCTTCCTCAAGGAAAATAGCATTCCTGCTCATAAAAACTTTTTGCTCACTAGGATTGTAAAAATAGAAACCAGTAGACATCTTGAGATAACCAACAAATAAACATCTATCACTCCTTAGTCCTAGCTTCTCCATATTAGACTTTCTAACATGTGTTGGACAACCCTATATCTTTAAGTGATTTAGATTTGGTTTCTTACTAGTCCATAACTCATATGGGGTATTAGGAATTGATTTGGTAGGGACTCTATTTAATAAATAAACAGCAGTCTCTGAAGCATAACCCCAAAATGAAATTGGCAACTCTGACATGCTCATCATGGAACAAACCATATCTAATAAGGTTCTATTTCTTCTTTTAGCTACTCTATTATGTTGAGGTGTGGCAGGGGGAGTCAATTAAGAAATAATCCCATTTTCTTTTAGATATTCCTTAAATTGATCTAAGAGGTATTCTCCTCCTCTATTAGAGCGAAGAACTTTTATGCATTTACCAGCTTGTTTCTCAACCTCATTACGAAATTCTTTGAACTTTTCAAAGGATTCAGATTTATGTTTCATTAGGTACAAATAACCATACCTAGAATAATCATCAATAAAAGTAATGAAGTAATAGAAACCACCTGTTGCCATGTGATTCATAAGACCACAAACATCAGTGTGTATTAATCCTAATACATCAGTGGCTCTAGCTCCCTTTCTTGTAAAGGGACTTTTGGTCATTTTCCCTTGTAAGCAAGGCTCACAAATTGGATAAGGCTCTACCTTCAAAAGATTCAATGGCCCATCCTTTACCAATCTATTGATTCGGTCAATATTGATATGACCAAGCCTTAAGTGTCACAAATATGTAGGATTAACATCTCTTTTTCTTTTAAGAGATAACACACTGGCAACAATATCATTCTCAACACAATTAATAGAATTATCAGTAGAACTCAAAAGATAAAGACTATCTTGTAAAATGCCAGAAGTTACAAATTTATTATTAAACTTAACAACAAGTTTAGAAGTAAAAAAGAAATGAATATCCTGAACAACCAAGTTTTGAAACTGAAACTAAATTTCTTCGCACCTTTGGTACATATAAGAAATCTTCTAAAACAAGAGTTCTACTAGAAGATAATTCTAAATAAAAGGTTCCAATGGAAGTGGCTGCAACAGTTGCACCAGTCCCCATCTTCTGGTCTCCTTGAACCCCGGCAACATATTGCAAATGTGTGAGATTGTACCAGAATCTACACACCAAGAATCAAATGGACCATCCATTAAATTTGTTTCAATAACGAGCAAATTAGGCATACCTTCTGCAGGTTTGTTATTCTTCAGAGAAGCCAAATAATGGTGACAATTTCTCTTCCAATGATTTGCTTACCGCAATGGAAATAATTTCCTTTTGTTTTCTTTTTCTCAGTGTCCTTATTCACTTTGTCACCCTGAGCCTTATTGAATGACTGATACCCTTTTCTATTAAAGTTCTTACCCTTAGGCTTCAACTTAAGAGAAGTATCAGATTTTTTAGCCAACATTACAGTAGGCTTTTCTTTCTTGATGAGATCCTCAGCTGCTTTCAACATATTGAGCGGCTCTAACAATGTCACTTCCATCTTATTCATGTAGTTCATGATAAATTGATAAAAAAAGAATCAGGTAAAGATGCTAGGATCGCATCAACTTGGGTCTCACTATCAATTTTTGCACCAAGCATATCCAGTTCGTTGATGAAAGAAATCATCTTTAAGACATGTTCCCGAAATGAAGTTCGTTCCACCATTTTGTTGGACATGAGATTTTTCATAGCAGTTTGTCGTGCACTTCTGCTTTGTTCTCCAAACATCTCTTTGAGGTGCAGCATCATATCTTGTGCTGTAACTGGGCCTTGGCATTGTTTTTGCAACTCATTGGTCATAGAGGCAATTATGTAGCATTTAGCCATTTCATCAGCCTCATGCCACTTAAGAAATGCATCTCTCTGCTCCTTAGTGGCATCAACTAAAGCAAGTTCTGGTGCCTCAGTATTAAGGACATGAATTATTTTATCAGCAGTGAGAACAATGATTAAGTTCCTTTTCCAATCTACATAGTTTGGTCCAGACAATCGATTTTCATCCAGAATCTTAACTAAGGGATTAAAATTGGTCATAATGAATCTGCAAAATAATATAAAATAATATTTTCACATACATATATCCATCAGATTCAGGTTTTTGAATAACTAATGATACCTCCCACAAGAACAAAATATCATAAATTCCCAAAATAGAATATAACAATTATATTCATAAATAGTTCGAAGTGGGCATCAGGAATCCTTACCTTGCATGCTCCAATAATTTCTTTTGAAATATATTGTGCACACTATATAAAGGCAAATAGATACTATTTATCACGATTGCATCTCATGTTTCTAATTTTATTTAATTTATCTATGACTCCTGATTTACTTTTGGCCTCCAAATCAAACATGTTTTACACTATTTTAGTGGTCATGTTTATTTGGTTAAGTGCAAACCGTTATCTGAGTGAGATATATGTACTAGTATGATTATGTTTCTATTTTAGCCACACTCCCACCAGTCGTACACTTACCTATCTTCCCAAGAAGTAAACAAGAAGAACTACTAAAGCAAAATCAAGTCTATCCTTTTGGCTTTGACAAAATTTTAATTTAATAGAACCTTTGTCCACCGACAATGGAGGGCCATAGGAACTATTCTATAAAATAATCCTATTTAGCACTTAATATATATTACCACTAGGACTATTTAAATATCATTCTTTATGTATCTAATACAACTCCCTCTAATTGAGATTCAACACCTTAATTCGACAATACTCAAGGCTTTATCAACATAAAAAGGCGAGTCAATGAACTAAAACATATCAACATGGGTTACACAAATAATCACATATACATGAAACCATAATAGAAAATCTATAAAGTAATAATAGCACTACGGTGCACACCTTAAGAGTAGATGCAAGAGATATGCGACTTCAGCAACATATTTGTCAAATATAATCAAGAATACAGAAAACGAATCGGAACCAAACAATCAACATATCACATATATCAATCACGACACAGTTTTTTGTTGTTCTCCACTTCTATGAATAAAAACAATTAACACATCACATATATCAATCACGACATATAGGAAATAAATCTCGGCAAACATACTGATATAAATAACAATTCAAAATCCATGATTAAGTGTGGTTTGCTCTGATTTCACTGAAAGTTTTTGCGAAAGCAATATAATATATATATATATATATATATATTTTTTTTTTTTTTTTCATTTAAAGATCGTTGAACCTCACAACTATGGATTCTAAATAGAACAAAATTGCGTACCTCTCTTAGTAACCCAAGCGTGTTGCCTCTTAAGGTATTCACGTTTCTCTCTCTATTTCTTTTTGAGTTTCCAGAAGATTGCAAATCACTCAATAGCTCTGATGGCCAACAACTGATATGATTTTTTTTTTTTTTAAATCTTATTTTTATTTAAGATTTCTAAAAACCCAAGAGAGAGATTGGACATGGGATCCTTAGGGATCCTAATCTTCAGTTGTAGGATTAATCAATAACTTTTTGAATGTTATTGACTTATCTTGAAACTCTTTCAAAATTATTCCTTAATTTCTTAACCATATCAAGAAAATATTTGAACTTCTACAGATTGCAATAATGTCCATCAACACACTGCGATTGACCCCTAAAGATTAGAGAATTACAATTGAGGTCCCATTACCTACAATTTTATATCTATGTCCTTCCACCACACTATATTCTCATAAGCCACTAGGACTGGATTAATATCACTGTCATGTTCCTAGCTTATGTAACCTTTAATTTCTTGATTTCATAATTTCTATTGAACTCCAAGATATCTTTGAAAAAACTTTTTAAATATATATATATATATATATATATATATACACATATATACACACACACACACAATATTATATATATGAAAAACTTTTTGAAAAATGTCACCGGCCGGTTTTGTTTTGAGTCCAACTTCAATATGAAAATCAACTGAATATACTATCTTTTTTAGAGACTAGTGGATTCATTGTTGAGCATTTACATATTTTACTCATTACAAACATAACCCAATGTGTCTATATATAGCCTTTAAAATTAGCATCACCAGTTGACATTGTCAAAGTTATGTGCATTATAAATAAATATACACAAACCTCTCATGTTTGAAGACAATAGAAAAATTGAGATAGAACAACCTTTTAATTAACAGTGATCACTCCATAAGGTGTTCTTGATCGGATACTTGTTACATTACACCCACTTGTTTGCTTAAAGTCACTACCTCAATGATGGAGTAAATCATCCTATCATATAGCAGCACAACAAGTGTAGACTTTAGTGGTGATATTCAATTAATATCACAGCTTAAAACAATTTAATAATCTATGAAAAATCGTTACTCCCTATCTTTGGTTCTTTAACCATTAACATGATTTTTCTACAGGAGCGACATCACATGCCACATTTAAACAATAAAATATATCTTTAAAAATTATGTATGTGAAAATAAAATTTTATTATCAAATAAAAATGCATAGCATTTTTTTTGAGGGCACATAATTCTAACATCATCATCATATACTCTCTCTCTCTCTCTCTGACCAACATGGGTTGATGGGCCACATTTAAAATGAGTTCTTTCCCCTATAAGTACCCTAGCAACAATATTAGAAAAGGTATCAAATTTGATACATCAACTTACAAAAAATGCCCTACTATATATATATATATATATATATATATATATATAAACGTCACATTAATGTGACTTTGCTGGGGGTACCACTAAGGGTTCCTGTAATAAACAGGCTGTAGTTGATGTCCCAACAGCGATTGCTTAAAAAACAGCAAAAACCTGTGCTAGAAGAAGCTTTTACGAACAGGACCCGCATAGAGCAAACTTATTAATTTCCTTTTTCAATTGAGAGGACAACACTACTAAAAATGACACCTTACCAAATATCACGTCTCTGTTACCACGTTGTTCAGGCATGTTGGGAAACCCTTGGGCTTTCTAATTTAAAGTTGCTTGGAAAGCCCTACCTACCATGTATCATAAGATGAATTTCATAACTGACAATGACCAACTAAGTACTTAATGGTACACTGTATTATTAGGTCCTTGGCATTACGTGAATGTTTGTTTTCCAGGCATATGGATACCGAGCTATTTGTTCCCTGCTTTTAACTTCGCTTTCCTCTCTCTGCTTTAATTGTGCCTTTCAGTGAAAAAGTTCAATAAGTATTCATTGTCAGTTATTCACCAAGAAAGAAAATTATCATGTCTTTTTCCTTTTTCCTTTTTATTTTTAGCCAAATGCAACGTCCACCTTTATAAATAATTATAATAGAGAAATGGAGAAGGGTTTTATTTATTAATTTTTTCTGAATAAATAATTTAATTGAAAAAAAAAAGAGACAAATGAAAAGGAAATGAGACTAACCCATCTCCGGCTGCCGCCGAAAGAAACACAATTAGGCAGATTGGAGATGGACTCATTTGCACATGCCCATCCCAATTACAACACAGGCATGCATTTGCATATGGCAACGGCTCAAAAGCGATGCTATAGAAAGTGGTGGATCTATAGCGGCGTTTTGCAAATGCTGCTACAGCCCTCATATTTTGTAATGATTGTTTATTTTGAAACCTTTTGTAAAAGTGTTTAGAGCATTCCCATCAAGTATTCTAAAAAATTTAGCATTTACCATCTCAAAAACTAACTTTATAACATATAACACATCACTTTACAATATCTCTTACATCAAAACTTCTATTTTTTTAACACTTCATTTAAATATTATTTCTTTATCATTTTTTATTCTTCCTCTCCCTGTCTCTCTCTCCTCTGTGTCTCTTTTTCTCAACCCAGCGCGGCGAGATCCACACATACCACAACCACCACGTCCACCCACCATCGCCGCCACCAGCCACCAGCGACTAGCCAAATCCACCATAACCAAAAAAAAAAAAAAAAAAAAAAAAAAACCTCCACATCCACCCACCATCGCCGCCACCAACCATCAGCTAGATCCACTGGTAACCACAAACAATAGTAGAGAGACAAAAAAAAAAAAAAAAAAAAAACCCTTCACATTTAAAGCCATCGAATCAACCTAGATCCACAATTCAACTCAGCACCCAGACTTCTCAACCTTCAACCACTACCTCTCCCTCACGCACCTCGCCGGCGAGATTAACAGCCGCACCACCATCCACCCACCACATCCTCTCCCTCAACCACGGTTGTTTACCTTGAGCAAAGCCAAAATCTTGGACACATCTTCACCCATCAACCTCTTCTTCAAGTTGAAGTCATCACAATACATCCAATTTCGAAACCGAACCCAAAACCAGTTGTGCCGTTTCGGTCTCAGAACGACGTCGTCCTCATCTGCGTTTCGTCAAGGATTTTTGAAACGCGGAGGTGGACTTGCAACGTCTGTCGTCAAAGAGCTTCGATTCGCGGTGGAGGTGGTAGTCTAGAAGGTGAAAACGAGAGTGTATGGAGGTGAGGAAAGCTTGAGTCTGAGAGAGAGAGAGAGAGAGAGAGAGAGAGAGAGAGAGAGAGGAAAGAAGAAAAGCACGGCACACGAGAGAGTGGGAGAGAGAAAAAGAAAAAAATTAAAAAAATTCTAGCATCTTGCTACAGTAGGGTCTTAAAAATGATATTCTATTGTAGCTCAATACTAAATTTTTTTAGATTTAGCATATTTGATGTAGGTGTGTTTTTATCATTTGAGGTGCTAAAAATGCTAAAAAATAGCATTTAGCATTTTTAGCACCTTTGATAAGAATGCTCTTAGAACATTCCCTTTTGGAAATGCAAAATGCATATAAATACATTAATAGATGATACTGTAGCAACATATAAAACTTAAAAAGTCATATTTTATTCCAACATCTCTCTCATCTCAGCTTAGCTCTCTAATTTATTGTGCTCATTGGAGCCATGAAGAAAACTCTCTTTCTGTTGGAGCTGGCCCTTGTTGGAGGATGAAATCAACGGTGACAATTTTGAATTCGCAACTATACTCACTCATATTCACGAATGGTTAAACCCCTTAGGAAACTAATTAAATTAAGATATATTCCTGTATTAATCTAATATGCTTAATCTTATCACACGAAAAGTTTTAATCCCTAAATCAATTTGGAAGTCAATAAGTCATATCAAATGAGGGATCAATATAGTGCACTAATTTTTTTTTTTTTTTTTTTTGAGAGAGTTTCAACCTATGACGTCCGTTCTTGATGATAAATATCATCAGACCAAGATATCAATAAGCTTTTGGTGTAAGTGGGTATTGAACCCCAAATCTCTTATACAACTATCAAAGACTTTACCAGTTGAGTTAACTGGAACCCATATAGTGCAATAATTAGTACTGCAAATTCCAGCACTTCTATCAAGTTTTGCTTAGAAGTTGACCCCCTTTTCAACCATGAGAAATAACGAAATTTTCCAAAATGAAATTTTAATATCCAAACTATAAATATCCAAAAAAATCAATGAGAAATTAAATTCCTTACATCTCTTATATAGGGTACAAGCTAGAAAGGGCAAATCTGTCAGATTCTTAGACAGAATATGTTTTCTAGTTTAATTGATTCCTCCCTTAAGATTTTGCTAGAATATATTAATTGTTCCTTGATTATTTTGTACGTCTTGACTCCTAATCCATCTTGGAATAAATCCCTAGGTCCAAAAATCGTCAAAATAGTATATACAATTATAATCTAAACAACCCTTATTATGTTTAGAGCTTCTCACCTTGACAGGTTTTTAGATTTTCTTGTATCACCCAAAAACGAATATTGAAGCCTTTTAAACCTTCTTTTTATAATGTTGGTGATGATTTAAATACAAAGAACAACAAGGTTTCAATAAAGATCTTCATAGAAATTAAAAATATAATGGAAACATAACAAAATCCTAAGTTTAAAGGTTTATCTTCAATTTTTCACTAAGTTTATGCTCTTGGACATGAGCATAAATTACTTAATCCATTAAGTGTGAATACCCTTGAGTTTTTCGATAACTGGTTCTGGCCGGTGGGGTTAGTTGTCTGTAAATTTTACGTCATATAAAAATAAATAAATTTGCGGTTTTCTCCTTCCTAGCTGTCCCTCTCTCTTTCTCTCTCTAAAATTTTCTTTGGTATACACAACAACAACAACAATAATTGTGGGGGTCAAAAACACTTTAGACCTCAAGGAAGGTTCTACAAATTTAATCGTCACAACTAATTTGTTAATAAATGGGTAATCCACAATGGGAAGACTGAACAAGTAAGATCAAGGATTGAAATGAGACACGTGTGATGTAACTGAACTTCTGCCGAGATTACAAGCAAGATAAACCTAAGCAAGAGAAATATTTTTGACTAACTCTCCTCCTCTCTTTTTTTAGTCCCCCTTTTAGTAAGTGGGAACATGTTATTTATACCCTCAGATCATCTTTCTCCTTAGTGGATTATCAGGCTAGATGTCGGAAAGTCCTTGTCCCATTGGGTGTCTCCTCCCCTAATTTTATGATGAAAATGGTCTTTTGGGGTGTCTAATAAAACTGTTTAGATTTGTTATTCATCATTAAATGTGGCATGTATTAGGTAGGAACACCGAATTAATGCGGAGGTGACTAATTCTTGGATTGTGTGCCGCTCTTCCTAGTTCCTTGGCTGCATTCTAGGCAATTCCTCCCTTGGCGACTTTTTGGGTCAAGAATAATTAGGTGGTACCTTACCTCGGCTTAGCAGGTTTTCGCAAACTTTGCTCGGGTGTAATGGATCTAGATTGATTGAGCCTTTTCCTTTATCCCCATCATGAGAACCTTCTGTGGACCTAGAACCTTGGGGGTTGTTTATTTCACATAGTATGTTTTACACTCTATGTGTAAAACAAATAGAGTGTTTTACATGCTTGAGGCCTCAAAGAATGTTCTACGAATTTAATCATCACAATTAATTTTTTAATAAATGGGTAATCCGCAATGGGAAGACTGAACAAGTAAGATCAAGGATTGAAATGAGACACACACACACTCACACACATAGAGGATGTAACTGAACTTCTGCCGAGATTACAAGCAAGATAAACCTAAGCAAGAACCTTTTTCCTCCTCTCTCTTTTTAGTCCCCCTTTTAGTAAGTAGGAACATGTTATTTATACCCTCAGATCATCTTTCTCCTTAGTGGATTACCAGGCTAGATGTCAGCATATCCTTGTCCCATCAGGTGTCTCCTCCCCTAATTTTATAATGACAATGGTCTTTTTGGGTGTCTAATAACACTATTCAGATCAGTTATTCATCATTAAATGTGGCATGTATTAGGTAGGAACATTGAGTTTGGATACCACTTATTGCTAAAAACTGAAAACTTATTACTGAAAACGCTGTAGCAAAATAGTTTTTAAATATGAATAGTGTCGTGTAGGACCCATAAAATTGCCTAATCTACTGTATGCACAGTTGTCGTGGGACTTACTGTAGCATGGGTCCCACTGTTTAAAACCCCGAACTCCAAATGCCAGCCATTTTAAGCGCTATCCAAACGTAGCTTGAATTAATGCGGAGGTAACTATTGCTTGGATTGTGTGCTACTACTCTTCCTGGTTCTTCAACTGCATTCTGGGCTATTCCTCCTTCGACAGCTTTCTAGGTCAAGAATGATAGGGTGGGACCTTACCTCGGCTTAGTAGGTTTTCGCCAACTTTGCTCAGGTGTAATGGTTTCCAAATTGACTGGGCCTTTCCCTTTATCCTTGTCATGAGAACCTTTTGTGGACCGAGAACCTCAGGAATTGTTTATTTCACATAGTGTGTAAAACACACTATGTACTTATATAATTGAAAACTTGGGTTTAAATCACGTTTTCAATCTATAATAACAAAGTGTGTAAAATTTACACACTATGTGGATGAGTATTTTCCTTATAACTATCTCCTTTATTCAACTTGATATTTTGGGTTCAACCCTTAGTGGTTATATTTTATTAATTATGTTTGTTGAGGAAAAAGGAAAAGGAATATATGAAATCTTCATCATTTTCTTCACTTCAAATGAAATCGAAATACATTTGGGTGAATCTTCAACGTTTTAATTACCATTTAGGTTCTTAATATTTGCTCTATATGTTAAAATGGTCCCAAACATTTTTAATGTGTCAATTTAGTCCATGACATTTTGGTATTATATTAAAATAGTCATTACTTTTAAGCGGTGGATAAAATATGCTCACATAATTAATGTGATAATTAAAAAAAAAGTTTTATGCCACCTGGGATTCTAGGTAGATTACGGCATGGCTTGAATTGAAATAAAACTAAACCAAAGAATTAAAACCCATGTAGACGAGACCTGGTGACACTAAGGGAGGGAGTAGCAAAAGTAGGGGAAGGAGCGACAGTGGCGTAGATGATAGGGGGAGGAGTGGGGTACTAACGACAACGGCATGTTTTAAGTTATAGGGCATTGGAAAGTAGAGGAGGCCTTGGTGTTGGTGTATGTGAATTTGGAGAAGCTTGAAGAACGAGACGAGATCAACATGATTCTCTAAATGGTGTCAAATTTAATCAAGATCTAGTTATGAAGTATGCACTCTAGGGTCAGTATTTTTTATCTAGCTATGAGATTATTTTGATACAAAATTAAAAGATTAAAGACTAAATTAACACATTTAAAACGTTATAGACTATTTTTTTTTTTTTTAGAGAAAGAGTTTTAACCTATGGTGTTCGCTCCTAATAATAGCTTTTTATTATCAGATCAAGACACCAATCAGTTTTGGTGTAAACGGAATTGAACTCCAGAACTCTTATACAACCATCAGAGATTTTATCAGTTGAGTTAACCGAAACCTATAAACATTATAGACTATTTGACACACATAACAAACGTTAGGGCTAAAATAATAATTAATTGAGAATTTATTTTTCAATTTCAATCCTTGGATCTTTACTCCCAAAAAAAAAAAAAAAATCCTTGGATCAGATTTTTTTTTTAAAATAAAAAAGACTCTTTTTTAATTTAAGGGCTGAGATCTGAATCCATAATTTTTCTCCTAGATAAATAATGAAAAATAAAATAAGGTTTTTAGTTAAAAAATAGTACCTCCCATGGAATGGGCCTCTCATTAGTCTGTGCATCCCATATGTGTGGAGCCCACGTACTTGCAAGAGTTGCAGAAAATATTTATTGCAACGATAGGTATTGGGCTTGGATTTTATGGATTGAGATCATTGCGCCGTACAATTATTCCCTGTTCTTCATACTCTCTCTCTCTCTCTCTCTCTCTCTCTAAAATTTACTAACGTGTGTCTTTATAGTATATTTTAGCGAACTATTTTTTAAAAAATTTTATGAAAAATTGAAAAGATAATTAACTGTTTTAAGTTTAAATAGTTTTTTAATTCCCTATAAATTCTTTTTTAAAAATAGATGGTTAATGTGTATTTTGAGATACACATTAGTCAAACCATTTTATTTAATAATTGAAATTTGAGGTAGTAAATTTTTTTTTCTTTTCTTTGCTAGGTAAGTGTTTATACAGAGGATTGAATCCCTAGTTGATAGATCCCATGAGGACCGGGTACCACTAGGCCAGCAGGCCCGGTGGTCGGTAGCAATTTTGTAAATTTCAATCTCATTTATTCATTGCTATTGCATCAGTTGTAATAGCCTAATTATCTCAATCCGGATTGTTTCTCAAATAAAAATAAAATAAAAAAATCCGGATTTTATTCCCAACAAATATCTACCGTTGGCAGAAGCTGAAGGCTGCTAGTTGTACTATCCAAAAAGGCCAAATACTGTAGAGTCAGTCTACACCAATGACTTCTCCACTCTCTATGCTAGTATGTTGGAACGTGGAAAACACTCTCCTATTAGTCTAATCAAAAGAATGTACGTAACGCGCTATTACATCTTATCTGACGACAGTACCAAGTACCAACCTTTTTTCATTCTCAAAAAAAAAAAGTACCAACCTTTTTTTTTTTCATAAAAAAGAAAAAAGTAAAAAAAGACAGTAGTACCAACAAAACAATTGGTCCAAAAAAGTACGACACTACCCCAACTAAAATTCAAATTGCGTTTCCTTCCTGGATAAAGCTCCGGTTAATGTATCCATACAATAGTCATCTATTTTTAAAAATGTTTTATTGGAAGTTAAAAAAATTAGTTATTTTTTATTTATTTTTTCATAAAATTTTTCTAAAATTATTTACTAATGTATGTATGTCCTAAAGATATTAGTTAGTAAAATCCATAAATAAATAAACATTATTGTCTCCTCTTTTTTCATTTCTTTGTTTGGTAGTCTTCACATGGGTGAGGGTTAGGTTTATTGTCCAATTGTACTGCACAAATTCAAATTATGACATGTATTATTTTCTGGATGGGTCCAGTGCAATTTATACACCAGACCCAATCCAGGTCCGTTTCGCATTTGTTCTCATATGATTAGTCTTTTGTGGCTAGGCAAGGGCCTCCTAAAAAAATGTAAATTATCCATACAATGATACAATTCCAACCATAGCCTCTCATTTTTGTTTTCATTTTTCATATTTTAAATAATTATTATTTTTATCTTAATTTCATTTTTTCACCCCTCCCACAACATAAATTTAGACACCAGACCCAATCCAGGTCCGTTTCGCATTTGTTCTCATATGATTAGTCTTTTGTGGCTAGGCAAGGGCCTCCTAAAAAAATGTAAATTATCCATACAATGATACAATTCCAACCACAGCCTCTCATTTTTGTTTTCATTTTTCATATTTTAAATAATTATTATTTTTATCTTAATTTCATTTTTTCACCCCTCCCACAACATAAATTCTTAGAGAAGACTAGGCTACTACTGGATGTCTATTTGAGGCTACCAATTGGGCCTCCAGACACAATTGATATTCCAATGGTCCAAGCTCAACGTAGGTTCATGCTAAACCCATCCCACTAATTTTTCTTATGAGATTCAATTCGGCCTGTAAAGGTCCAATTTGAGCTTTGGAACCCAATAATACATATATCAACAGAATTATTCATTCTCTAGGCCTTCTCCCTTAGGTTTTTTTTTATAGATAATATAGACAGAAGACATAGGGGATGAGGAATGAAGAAGTGAAAATACAAGACTTACAATAATAATACTTACAAAATGACCTAACTTTTATAAATACCAGTGAAACTTATAAACCGAAAACTCACTCACTAATTGACTGATGTGATACTTTAGACCACTTATCTAGTTGATAGGAATTTAAAAAAAAAAAAAAAAAAAAAAAAAAAAAAAAGAAGGCTTCTTTGCCTTCAAGTTCAAATTTCTACAAAGAGTTGTATATTCAAGTGGTTGTGTATTAGGTGCCTAATTTATTTTAATTAGTATTGGGTAAATAAAGATAGAAATATGTTTTATACTTGGATTACAATTAGTTAATTTGGATTAGAATTAGTTTTATTAGTAGATTATAGAAAGTTTGTATTTATCTTTATTTACTTGGATCAGATGTCTATCTTCATGAATTTTTAAGTTATAAATTGTTAACTAGTGTAACACGGAGGTCTAGACGGACTCAAAGTAGTTCATTTTATCAATTTGGAGGTCTTGGTTTCCTTGAAACCACCAATAAATAGTTTGGTCCATGACATTGTTGCAGGAAAATGTAGTTTTGCATTTCATACAAAACAAGTAGTGGAAGCAATACAAGGATTTACTTCATTCATGATAAATAACATACAACTTTGAATTCTATAACAAAAAATAAAAAGTGTACCTTGATGTAGTAAAAAATAAAAAAACAAGAAGTAGATAGTATCTTGAGAAGACCTTCAATCTTCATCCCAATTCCACATAGTACCCAAGATATATGGTCTCTCAATCAGTTTTCATGTACATACATATTGAAATTTTTGTTCAAGAGAGATCAAAGAGAAAACAAATTTCTTTTCTTTTAATTGTACGTACGTTTCATTGCCTAAGCAATTACTTTATTTAAGAACTTTTATTAAATAAACAATTTATTATCTAATTAGGTTAGCCTTTTAGGCTAGCTCAATTGGGCTTTATTGTGTGACTTGGGATGGAACCAAAAGGACAAATAAGTCTCTAGCTCCAATGGGCTTCAGGCTTCTATCAAGTCTTGACAAACCCAAATTTACCATTAATTATATAACAAGTATTACTATGGAAATATAATTGTACTCTAGGTCTTATTAATAAATTATATCTCAAGACTTTAATATAATATCATTTGATGCCTCCATGAAACAATCATAGTGCACAAAGTCATAATAAACTGTCACTTTGTAAATCTCTATTTTATTCCTTAAGTCCTCAATTTAATCTTTTTTTTTTAAAACCAATCTTTTAGTTATTCATATAATGAAATCTAATTACATTAAATATAATCTTTAGTAACTCTTTACTAAAGTGGCTGGACCCACCACCTTGAATAACCAGTTCCCATTAAATTTATCTTAATGAAATATTTCATATCTCTGTAGAAAAAGATTATGGATTTCATTTTAAGAATATATTTTCCCTCAACAATCAACACTACGTGTAGTTACCCAACATACTAAAGTTTTGACCATTAAATTAGATCACACTCCTAATATATGAAAGTACATTTCATGATCAGGTTCACAATTCTCTCAGGATTGAGAGTTTATGAAAATAGAAGTCATGAGATATATTATTTAGGTGACAATTGTTAATTGAATATTTAATCTCACAATGGTCCAGTTTAATATGCCATACACACTTAAGACACACCAATACATCAACTAGAAGTCTCAACTTCCATAATCAAGACAAACCATCATAGTTTAGATGTTATAGCTTTTGCAGATAAAATGCCCAATTTCATTACCAACTACGAACTATGTTTTTGAGTTTACAAAGAACTTGTGATTTATATCTTTTGTAACTAAATCACATACAATGCATCTCGAGGACTATATGATAATGTCCAATTAGTTCATATATAAATCGTCTCAAATAATTAAATAATTTAATTAGTTATAACATACCAATAAATTGAATTTTAGGGTATAAACCCTAACAATTGTTGGCCAACCTAATGAACTTTTGTCCAGAAAGAGCTTCATTCCCGGCTTTCTTAACAATTTTATTACATTTCTTGCCTTAGACCGAATTTGGGGGCTGAACAACTAAATTACGTTCCAAGGCAAAAAGCCTGTTCCATATCAACTTCTATCTATCATAAACAATAATGTCTAAAGCGACACAATAATGACACAAATAGAGAGACCATTTTTGGTTTTGTTTTGATAATCAGATAAAGAGACCTAAAAATGAGTAATTATACAATATTGGTTTGATGGTGAATAGAAATCCAACTTAATTGAAACGCTACTTTTTTTTTTTTTTTTTTTTTTAAATTGTTCGAGTGTGGCAAATCATTATTGAAGATTAATTTTCCTTAATAGCTTAAAACTTTAATTTTTGTAAATAAGTTTTTCACACAACAGATTATATTATTAAATTAAGCAACAATAATGAATTTAATAAATTACATTATATTGTTCTACACTTTAAATTTTAATTTGTTCTTGTGGTACTATAAATTTATAAGGTTAATGTTGTTTTCTTTTATTTGTAAATATTTTTTAATTATAAAGGCCTACTATAAAATATCAATCTAGATGTGAAAAGTTGAGAGAGAGAGAGAGAGAAGATAATTATATCATGAATAAAATCTCATGATAAATCTCTTACTAGCAATATAAAAAAAAAATAAATGAAAATACTAATATTTAGATGATAATAAAATAGTATAACTGAAAGGTGATAATAAAAATTGTCATAATGATATTCAAACATATAATATAATAACCCTTAATTATATATAAATTTTTTCCCCAAATAGAAGCATTGCTTATAAAATAATACTATTCCCCAAATTGTCATAATTTTTTGTAGAAGAAAAAATTTCAAAGTTTAAATCACCGATGATCACTTATTACTTATTAGCTCTAATAATTGGATTAGGATCCCGCACCTTATGCAATTAGCCAATTACTCCCTTTTTTTTCACAATTTTTTTCTTCACTTTTTAGCTCTTTACTTAAATATATATATATATATATATATATTTTTTTTTTTTTTTTTTTTTTATTGAACGATGAAGATTAAAAATAACTTTGCACAGACTAGGGCTGTCCATAAGTCAATTCGGGTTGGTTTTGGACTCAGCCCGAAACCGACCGGCTCAGGTCAGGTGGAAAATGATATGACCTATAATTGACCGCCAATCAACACAGGTCAAGTCGAATCGGGTTTAGGTAGAAGCTTGGTCAAAAAGAGCGAAACCGATTAAAAAGCAGTGGTGGCAATGATCTGAGCGGAGGAGAGCAAGACTTCGTCGGAACTAAGCAAAGAAGAGCACGTAATTACCAGATTTGAGTGGAGAAGAAATTGACGTGGTTGAATTTAGCTAAATCTGTGCCAAACGTGGGTGGTTCTTACCAGATCTGTGCCAAATGTAGCTGGATCTTAGTGTATTTGTGCTAAACGTGATTGGATCTAAGTGGAGGAGGAAAAAACGTGGCCAGATCTAAGTGGAGGAGGCCTCATCATTGCTGGATCTGGGTGGATTCAGCCTTAGTTTGATGGGTTTCTCAATCGGGTCGGGTGGGCTTGGGTTTTAGAAGAGGAAACCTCCACTTGAGCCACCAAAGTCGGTTTCAGAGGGTTGAAACCTTGCACCAACTGCTGGAGGTGTCGGATCGGACTGTGGCGGTTTGGTTTCCATCGAGTTGGTCGGTTTGCCTAGACAACCCTACACATAACTAACTAATTGCACCATCCCTAATAATTAGGGCACCTAAATTGTATTGGTATGAATGATAGGTTAAGACATGTTCATTGCATGAATGAATGCAGGACCCACATGATGCGGAAAAGTATATCACGAAGGGAATGCCTAAAATCCCTATCTACCAATAAAAAGAATGGGATGCCCTACATATCACCATGCTTTGTAAAATGTGATAAAGTTGAACCAACCAAAAGATGGGACATGAAAGTTCAAACTAGTGACTCTTTTTTTTTTGATGAACTAAACTGGCAAGACTCATGGAACACTCGTGAATCCACATTTACATGAGTAACAGGGTTTGGATATATATATATATATATATATATATATATCAAAGCAGAAATTTAGAACTGTCCAAGATGGCGCTAGCAACAATTTTAATTAGAGTAAATATAAGGCGGTAGCACTGGCCAACAGTATATCAAAACAATTTATAGTAATAACACAAAGCTGAAAATACTTGTTATTGAAAATAGAACAAAACACTTACAGCAGTAGTAGTGGTTACAAGATTGAAACAGTTACAAAGCTTGTACTAGTTCTAGTTACAAGGATTGTAGGGAAATAGTGGTAGTAGGGAACTCTCTCACTCAAAGGAAGGCTTCTAAAAGAATGAAGGTTTTTCCATAAGAGAATTCTGTCTTAAACTTAAAGGACAACCCCCCTTAAATAGGCAAAAATTTGAAGTGAACATTGTCATGAACAATAAAAAGTGAACAGTAATCTGTGAACAGTAAAAATGAACAGTGTTTTTCACTTTTTTTGACTCAAAAAACAGCAACAAATTCTTATCATTTTCTTCAATCTAAAGTGCCAAGTCTTTGCCAAAAGAGAGCTTGAGAAGACCAAAAGTCTGAGAGTAAACTCCTTTTTCTTTTTCCCAAGAACAGAATTATGAGCCTAAGGAATCTCTATATTCCAAAGGACTTGTCAGAAGAGCATGGGACTTCACAGTAGAGCATAAGTAATCATCGTAGCATTTTTTGAACATTGTAGCATTTTGGCCGTTGTGCAGACCAGACAAATAGGGGAATCAGAATCAATTATCTCCAAGATCAGGAGTGTTATCCTCATCATGTCCAAACAGTTCTTGGTCATAAGGGAAATAAGGGTTGTGGGTGATAGATTCCTCAGAAGAGGCTTTGGAATCTCCACGATTGGCAGCAATTTCTTCCACCCATTTAAGTAAAGCAAAAAGAGCATCAGGGTTATTCCTTAAATCATCAATAGGAGAGCTCTTATTTTTGCTGGAGGTTTAACATTCTTGGAGGTAGAGGAGGAGGGAGCATCAGCAAGGACAGGAGGTTGTAATGGTGGATAATCCTTGGCAATGGGGAGAGCAGCAGTGGAGGAAGATTCTCTGGAAATAGTAGCAATGTTGAGTATGAGGGAACACATACCAATGTCTTGAGAGAACATCACCTTCCTTTTCATATTGCCATCTTAATATCCAAGGAATCTTATGGCGCTTGACAAAGTGAAGCAAAGCAGGGAATTTAGTACCATGAGGATCAACCTTATAAAATTTCTTGAAACATTCAAAAGCATCAAGTAATGGTTCAGGAAATATGTCACTAATAGGGCCAAATTAGGTCCACCAACGATTGAACCAAAGAGGCAGATATCCGGTGAAACTTTTATCAAAGTTAACAAACCAGGAATGAGACATGTTTTCATTCTGGTGAATTATAAATCTTGACCAAGCAGTGATATAATCATGGTAGGAATAGGGGATGGGAGAAGTGGGCATTGTTTTGGTAGAATTAGGGGAAGGGCCCCATTTTTCTTCGAGAATAATATTGGCCAGGTAAACAATGTGATAAATATTTTTGGAGGAATCAGATTTGTCAGATATAGTGCTAATAACGATAGATTTTTCATGACACAAGAGATCGGAATAATACTGTAAATTCTTTTCTCTATGCTAAGGAATCCAGTGAAATCTTGGAGGGAAATAACTTTTAGCAAGTTTGAGAGGATCAAAAATAGAGACTCTGTTGGATTCAATACAAAACAGGGTTTGGAAATTTTTTTTTTTTTTTTTTTTTGATATATTGAGGGTTATTGGAATTTCTAGGAAAATCAGTTCTAATAGGTTGGTTAACAGGGGTTATAGCATAAGGGTCATAGGACGATGCAAGAATAGTGGAGTAACTGGGCCTAGGGATGGTTCCTAGGGTGGTAAAACGGTTAGTAATTTCAATAGGAGAAACAGGTTCCTTTTGACAAGTTGTTTAGAGGTTTCAGCTAGTTGATTATCTTTGGATCTTCTACTTGCCATTGTGACACTGCAGAAATTCACGGGTAAGGAAATCAGGAATGGAATTTTGGGATCCTTTAATATATTTAATATCAAAATAAAAAATACTTAAAATAGCTTGCCATCTAGCAAAAATATGCTTTGAAGCAATTTTTTCAACATATTTTTCAATAACATATTTAGCACTTTTATAATCAATACGCATTAAAAACCTTTGGTTTAACAAATCACTTTGAAATTTTGAAATACATAGTACTATAGATAAAATCTCTTTTTTAGTAGTACTATAATTTAACTGTGCATTATTCTAGATTCCAGAATAGAAACGGACAATTTGTTCAGGTGACTTTGGAGAAACTCTTTGTTTCAGAATACCACCATAACCAATGTTAGAAGCATCTGTTTCAACAATTTTGAAAGCATCAATAGTGGGAATACCAAGACAGGGCAATGTTTTAACATGAGACTTGATTTGTTTAACAAGGGAAGTATGAACATCAGACCAAGGAGGAGGATTATTTTGTAACCCATCAAAAAGAGGTTTACATTGTTTCCTCATATCTTTGTAGAAATCAGCAACATAGTTCAGAGACCCAAGAAATCTCTGGAGCTGAGTTTTATTAGTGATAACATCAGGAAACTTATCAGCAAATTGAATGGCTCTATCTATAGGACGAATTTGCCCTTCAGAGATATCATAGCCAAGGAAGCGGACTTTTGTTTGAAACAGTTTGATTTTCTTAGCAGAGACAACAAGACCATTTCTTTTGATAATATATAGAAATGAATACAAATGTTTCCAGTGTTCATCAATAGAGCAAGAATAAACAAGGACATCATCAATATAAACAATGGTGAAGTGGCTGGAAGAATTGAAAATATCATTCATAATATTTTGGAATTCACTAGGAGCATTCTTAAGACCAAAAGGCATCACATTCCACTCATAATGACCAAAGGGAGTGATAAAAGCAGTTTTATACCTATCCTTCTCACTAATCTGGATTTGCCAGAATCTAGATTTCATGTCAAATTTGGAAAATATCACAGCTTTACTCAATCTATGAACTAAATCATTTTTGTTAGGTATGGGATACCTAATCCATTCTAAGACCTTGTTCAAGGGCTTATAATTGATGACTAAGAGAGGGGTTCCTCTCTCAATCTCAGCATTTTTTTGAACATAGAAAGCAGCACAAGACCAGGGGGACTTGCTATTCCTTATGAGTTTTTTCTGAAGTAAATCATTGATTTCTTTTTTGCAAAACTCAACAGTTTCAGCATTCATTTGAACAGGGCGAGTTTTAGTAGGAATATTCTTTTCATCAAAATTTTTAACATAGGGCAAGTTAACAATATGTTTTCTTCTATGCCAAAAAGCATTAGGAACATTAGTCAATCAAAATTTTGTAAAAATTATCAATTTTTGATTGCAACAATTTATCAAAAAGTTGTTTAGCAATTTTCTTGTATTTAACTTCTTGCTGAAGGAAGTTAAGATGTTTGGTTTTAGCATAGATCATGTTTAAAGCATCATTAGTATTAATTTCAAACTTTGAAGCAAATTTGAATTTTACTTTCTGTCCAAAAGGATTAGTAGTAATTTTATCATGTTCAACAAGAAAATGATACAAAGCATTTATAAATGACAGACCAAGAATCACTTTATCAGTCATGTTTTTAACATGAATAGAAGGAATCTTGAAACAGACATTATCATGGCAAACATGAGCATTATTCAATTCATATTTAGTTTTCATTTGAGTACCATTAGTAGAAACCAATCTTTCAGTTGATTTTTCAAAATATTTTGAAGGAATCAATCCTTCTTGGATACAGCTCATATCCGCACCAGAATTAATCATAGCAATAACAGTGAAATGATAATCATGAGAAACAACAATTTTTACTTTTGTAAACCATTTTGGAGGAAGTATTTTATTAACAAGGTTAAGTTGAGAATTAGTAAAAACACCAGCAATACCTTTATCAGAAAGAAGAGTCTGTTAACTGGATTCATCTCCATCTTTGAGCTCATCTTTTTCATCTTGTTCATTATCAGATTTGTCCAGTTTTTTTTATTATCAATTTTTAACATTAACAATTCTTGTTTAAGATTATTATTATCACTTTTAATGTTTTTAAATTCATGTTTTAATTCACTTATCTCTTGTTTAACAATATTAATCTCATGTTGAAGATCATTAACAGTTAAATCTTTGGATTTCTTTTTATTAAATCTTTCCAAAGTTTCTTCAAAGCTTATAGTTGATTTTAATTTTTTACTAGTTTCATCTTTTATTAAGTTTTTCTTGAACTTATCCAAATATTGTTTTTGTAATTCAGGGTTTTCAATTTGACTTATCAATTTAACCAATAAATTTTCATTTTCTTCACCTTTAGTGAGAGTATTAACAGATTTAATAACATTACAACAGGAATCTCTACAACCACTTCTAACATTTAGTGAATCAGAGGAATCATCAGCTGATTGAGAGCAAGAATCAGAAGAAGAAAAATCATCTTCCAAAGAATCAGACGAATTGTTTGATTCAAGGATTCTGAATAATTCTTCTTGATCTTTATCATCAATATTTAACATGTTAAATTTGTTTTTTAACTTACCAGGTTTTTGTTTACAATCTTTACTGAAATGTCCAAGTTTACCATAGTTAAAACATTTACCTTTTCCTGATCTTTGTTTATCATATTTTTTAGAAACATTTTTCTTTTTAGCATAAAAATCATTAAAATTAGTTCTGTATTTTTTATGTTTTTTATGGCTATAATTTTTGTGAGATTTATCATGTTTTTTTACCCTTTTGCCTGGAAGGAGCAATAGGGGGCAAACCATATTGTTCACAAAAATTACCCATTTCATATTTAGCTTTTCTTTTATTTTTTAATTGATATTTTAACAGTTTTTCATCATTGCACATATTAATACCAAGTTTTTAAATAGTGCTTAAAATATCACCATAAGTTAAATTATCATAATCAATGGAATCATCTGTAATCAAACATAGTAGGAAAACATCTATAAAATTTTTCTTTCTAATAAGGCTTGTAACAATCTTTCCGATGCATTACTCTGGAAAGGAAAACATCTTGGTAGCATCTGTAATCAGACATAGTAGGACATCTCAAATTATTCAAAAGATTAGAAATTCAAGACGAAATATTAGATGGAGTACCAACAAAATGTTTGATAATATTATAAATCAAGGTATTGACACCATCAGGAATACCTTAACCAATACTTTCATCAAATATAGGCAAACCTTCATCATTCTTCTTAATAGCATGTTTAATAGATTCTCTGGAATCTTTTGTGAGATATGAATCCCACCATCCACGAAGAGTGCCAGAAAAACCAGTAACAATAAGGTCAACAATTTCAGGGTGATCAAGATTATGGTTATTAACATAAGCAATTCCAACCATGGACATATGACCAATTTTATTAATGATTTCTTGTTCAGACAAACCATCAATATTCCATTCATAAATTTTATCAGCAGAAACAGAGAATTGAGTTCGAAAAGGTCTTTCTTCAAACTGCATATCAGGAGGAGTAGGTTTTGAATACCAATTTTTTGTAAAAAAACATGGGTTTGGAATTTCCAACAAATCTTTTAATTTCTGGTAAATCATCATCAAAAACTTTTTTTGCATAGACATAAGATACAGTATCAGAATCTGTATTTTCTTCAGAAACAATTTCTTTTTCATTTCTTGAAATAGTGCAAGCAATACTTGTAGAAGAACCCTCAGTTTTAACTTTTAAATCAAAAAGCATTTTCTCAACAATTTCAAGAGTTTTAGATTGAGAGGTTTTAAACTTAAATTTTTTATCTTGACTAGGTAAATTAATCAAAGGTTTCTCAGTTTTGACTAAAACAGGTTTTTCAACAATTTTTTCTTCAATATGGTCAAGCTGTTGACCAATAACATGCAAAGATTCATTAGTAAAATTGTTTTGTTCAATAAGACTAACAATGAGAGTTTGATCATCAGCAATTTTGAAAGGGGAAGCTTTAACATCAGTGTTATTAGCTTTTATCAAAATTGTCTCAAGAGGTGGATGACTAGACCTAACTATGGTTTTATCTTCTTTAACAAAATTTGATATCTTTATCACATTCAAATGATTTTTTGAAATTTCATCTTTTGAAACGTAATAATTTTCAAAAAAATCAAAGAACAAAATATTTTTTTTCAATTGATTCATTTTTTCTTTCCATTTCCTTTTAACACGATCTTTCTCAAGTTGAGCAAAAGTACTTTGATAATATTTTCTTTTATTTCTATTTTTAGCAAGCATAAATTCATTATACAGGGAAACCATATCAATTTCAAAACTTTCATCCAAAATATTCAAAACTCTCAATTGGTTTTGGTAAACAGGATTTTCAATAGGAGGAAAATCAGAATTAGATGGACAAACAGATCTAGTATCGTCTTCTTCTTCATTAGTAGTTCTGTCATATGGAGAAGAAGGTTCTGGTTTAGTGGAATAGAAAACAGAGCTAACTTGAGATTTATCACTTGAAACACCTTTTAGCTTTAAATCAGTGGGTTTTTCAAAACTCTTCTGCAAAAATTCATTGAGATCTCGATCTCTTTTTGAAATACTTTCAGATCCAGGAAAGGAATGTCTTCTTTCGTTGATCCTCAAGGGTTGATTGTTTTGAAAACTTATTTTAATAGTACCATCAAAATATTGTTGAATATGAGTGAGATCTAGCTCATCAAAAACAGGTTTAGCAACAGGGGATTCTTGTTCCAACAACCATTCAGTGGGAAGCTTAACATCTTGCCATTGAATCATTTTTGGAACTTGAACTTTAGCATCAGGGGTTGAACATGTGATTAACATTGTTTTACCAGAAGGTTCTCTATTGATCTTAGCACCAGGGCTCAATTGAGTACCCAAAAGTCTATAATAAACACGATATATCAAAGCAAAAGTTTTACTACCTTCTTCCATGTGATAACTAGATGAAGCAATATTCAAAGTCAAAGCTTTAACAATATTAGGATCATCCAAAGCAAGAGTAATGTCAGGATAACGGTTGAAATATATAAGACCATCATACAAAGAAGCAGTAATTATACCAAGAATGCTATCTTTAAAGTTCTTAAATCTAGCATCGCTTAAACACATGAAAATAGAAGCATTTATTCCTTTTCTAGTAAGTGGTTTAACAGCAACTTGAACCATACCAATATGCAAATAACTGAGTTTTTTAGCAAGGAAATCATTAATATTTCTTTTAGAAAACAAACAGCATTTTCATGAACTTTTGAAATAGAAAATATTTGTTCAACAGTTCTAACTTTGTAAATGGGATGAAAAGTAGTTTTGTAAATAGTTTTAGTATCAACTTTAGGAATATTCCATTTCTAAAAATCAGGGAGCTCATGTTCTTTAACAGTTTGATCTTCTTCATTTACAATATCAGGAGGACAACTAGTCCTAGAGTTGATAGAGGAGTTGGATCTCCACAACTTATCCATACTATCCTAGGTTCAACACTCAATTGTCATGTTTTTCTCACAACCGTTGCATTTCGTAACACATACCCTAAGCAACCCTATACCTCTCATGCCCTACATGCCCTCTCTTGGCTCAAACGGGCCTTACAGTTTGGTTCTGAGAATTCACTTTACGTCTAGGGTGGCGCCAACGATGGTAAGAAAGGAACACAGAAACAGAGTATCAAAGTTTCGAGTAAGCACATATTTAACATGTTAAACTTGTTTTTTAACTTACCAAGTTTTTGTTTACAATCTTTACTGAAATGTCCAAGTTTATCACAGTTAAAACATTTACCTTTTCCTAATCTTTGTTTATCATATTTTTTAGAAACATTTTTCTTTTTAGCATAAAAGAAAACATATTGTTGACTGGCCTTATGTTAAAGACTTTGATGAAAAGAATATCCCTACTAAAGCCTACCCTGTTGTTGAAACTGTTGAATGCGAAAAAGAAATCAATGATTTGCTTCAGAATAGACACATTATTAACTTGTCTTACATTAAAAATTATCCTACTGATGAACTTATACAAGAACCAAGGATGAGTTTTTGCCAATATTTCACAGATGCTTTTGAAGGTAATACTCAAAGTGCCAAATTGCTAATTATTACCGATTACCCTAATATTCTCAATGATTCTTTGCAGGAATTGGGCAATGTTGCGTGGATAAATACCACTATTAAGTGGAATATATATATATATATATATATATATATAAACATTAATAAAAACTAAAGGATATTTTATTCCTAACCATTGACTTTTTAACAATTGTTGTTTCTTCTAAAAGGAAAAAAAAATCTATATCTCTAAATTTTTTTTTTTTTTTTAGAAACAAGAACACACACAAGGGAGAGAGAAATGAGTTTTAATATAAAGGTATACCATAAACTTCACTTAAAAAGTCATGATAACTTTTAAGGGAGGGTAGAGTAAGTTATATTAATTCTTTTAAGCAACGTCAGACGAAAATATTTTTAAGAAAAACTGATTTACTTATATATTTCTATGATTTGCTATTAGTCTATTATATATTTCTATGATATGCTATTAGTCTATTATGGTATAAAAGTAATTAGAGGAAAAAAAACAGTACATTAATAATCGGACAAAATTTAGTTACAAAATTAATTGTAGCTTTAAGGTACAACATTTCTCAATATCTTTTTATTGGAGGTGAATTTTGACAAATCCGCCATTGGATTCATCTTCTTCTGATATCCTCTATTCTTACAAAATTTCTTGAAAATTAAATATCAATAGCTATGTCATCAATAAATTTTTTAAATTGCAAGTTTTTATATTTTAAAATTATGAATAAAGTATAAACTTATAGATCAAATAATAAGTAATATCTGATTAACACAAAATTTGACATGTATATTAAGAGCATAAAGAACATCCAATTCAACTGTTAGATTTTCAAAATATATAGTAATGTTTATTTTATTAAGTAAAGTTGTAGCCTTAGGGTACAACCAATTTTGTAGTTAAACTATTTTATTATTATTATTATTATAGATACTGAAGCTAAACTTTAATCTTAATAATATATAAATGTTTCTATTTTTATGAAATACATTTTGAATTAATGAGTTATTAATGAGCCATTAAAAAAAGAGTTATTTATAATATAAAAGTAATTAGAGGAAATAAAAATAATATAGGTAAATTTACTACTGAGTTATTAGCATTATTTTATTACTTATCAATAACGACTCATCATATCAAAGAATTTAAAAAGTTTGTCATATGACTCATATCCCCTCTACCCATTTTCGCTCATAACATATAAAAAAAAATTTTAAAAAAAAGGTTTTGTCAAAAGAAAAAGGGAAACCTATCACAATTCAGAGTTCAGACCTTCAAATTATAAAAAGCCCATAAACCGTTTCCTCTCTGATTCACTAAATTCGCACACTTCGAAAATGGGCAACTCCGAGCAAACCCAACCAAACCTAGACATGGCAAAATGGGTCAAAATTTTTTGACCCAACCCGTTTGACCCGTAACCTGTTTGACTTGCAACCTGATTGACCCGTTTAAAAATGACCCATTTTGACCCATGACCCGTTTTGACATGCGACCCGATTGACCTGACTCGAACTCGACCTGACCCGCCCGTTTTGCCACGCCTACCAACGTTGAGTAGATTGAGATTGAGGTGTAATTCTTATAAAATATTTACTTATTCTTCTTCACTTAATATGTTATGTACTCCATTATAGTTTGTTATTCTTTACTTGCCACCTTCATTTTCTCTTCCTACTTTAAACAGATCGAAGATTATACCAAGATTAACTTCTAGAAAGCTGGAACAAGAGTTGCACCAAATTTGGGTATCAAGTATTTAGTGGTAATTGGTAAGTGGTAATAATATCACCAGTGAGAATCTAATCACAATTAAGAAACTAAAAAACAATTGACAAATTGCATCTATTTCCCCAAAAAAAAAAAAAAAAAAAAAAAACTTGTTTGAAAAATATGAGTAAACTCAACCCATCCCGCGACTTGACTCGACCCGCAACCCGATTGATCCAACCCAACCAGCCCCCAACCCGGCCCACCCGTTTTGCCACGTCTAACCAAACCTAGCAACCCAACAACAAAAAGAGGAAGAAGTGGGCAAATTGGCGGTTCGGTTAGCAAATGCGGCAATTCGTTCGATGGTACTGAAGTTAGCCATGGAGCTCAACCTCATTGACATTATCTCAGAAGCTGGAACCGGCGTGTTCCTCTCACCTTCAGAGATTGTGGCTAAGCTGCCCACCAAGAACCAGGATGCACTGGTTCTACTGGACCGTATGCTACGGATCTTGGCGAGCTATTCCATCCTCAAGTGCACGCTCCGAACCAGAGGAATAGACAGAGAGACTGAAAAATTGTATGGCGTGGAGTCCATTTGCAAGTTCCTCATTAAGAACACAAATGGAGACTCTGTTGCTCCTCTCTTCCTGTTGCACCACGACAACGTCTTGATGGAGAGCTGGTAATTATATTAATTTATCCCATGCATGTCTTTCTTAGTAGTAAATTTTTTATGGCAAAAATACACTGTTTCTTAAAATTGAACAGAGTTTTTTTTTTTACTGAAGAAGGTAGACTTGAACAAAGTTTAAAGTTAAACTATTGAGTGTTTAAAATGACAGCCTTGAGTTGAGTCAAAGGCAAATCATTACTCTCATTTGTTGTGTTTCGCTTTATACTTTATCAATTATGGAATGTTATGTACTTGATTTTATTTATTGTTTTAAAATTTGTTTATTTTATTAGGAAATTAAGTCAAATAAATACATATCTAGTTGTATTATGATTTCTAGATTATGAAGTGAAAAACAAAGAGTGGAATATAAGATTTGTATTCGTCTTAAGTTGTTCTAAGATTTGTATTTGCATCGCATTTATTGAAAAATATAGTTTTTAATAATTTTTATATTAAATTTGTGATAAAAACTAAAAGTTAATTTCTTTTCAAAAAGTTAAAAGTTAAATTGTTTTTTTAAAAGAAAAACTTATATACACCTTCAAATTTGTAATATTTAATTTGAATTATAAAATAGATCATTCTTACAAAAAAGAAGGGATCCTTGAAAATTGTTGATGCATAAATGAAATGAGCTATACAAAGTGTTCATTGTATATATTGGTTATAATAACAACTTTATATCTAACATCATTATCTTCAAATTGTATTGATTATGAAGAGCCTTGTAATACAATTAACATATGGTATTTCCAACATAAATATTTGGGATTTAAAATGTGATTGTAGCCTTGTAGAGATTCTACAAATTTTATTATATAAATCTTACAAAATGATGAGTCATCAATTAGAAAAGGTAATTCAAACAATCGTTTATTAAATTGTTTAAGTGGATCAATAGCATTCAATAATACATCAATTTGTAATCTATTTGTAATACGTTTACCATTTTTTGGGTTTAAATTATCATTCTCTAATTTTCAAATTTATAATAATAATAAAAAAATCTATTGATAATTTTTTTGGAATCTACACATATATACTATGGAAATTGTCCTCACCGAAGAACTTTGTTGAATGTCGTTCCAATTTTACGAGATGTCCCCTAAGGGACAAGAGTTTGAATGTCTAACGTATTAACTTTTTTTTTTTTTTTCAATTTTCTAATCCACAATAAAAAATAAAAAATAAAAAATAAACCCTTATTCAATGGTATGGAAGGCTTGTTCAAGGGTGATTAATGTAGTCAGGTACCACTTGAACGATGTAATACTAGGAGGAGGGA
This sequence comes from Quercus glauca, assembly GCA_023736055.1. Lineage (NCBI taxonomy): Eukaryota > Viridiplantae > Streptophyta > Magnoliopsida > Fagales > Fagaceae > Quercus > Quercus glauca. The sequence goes on from CM043323.1 coordinate 37,823,030, forward strand.
TGTTGGGTATGTTTTAAAATTTAAGCCCATGATAGTTTGTTGTAAAGCCCAAGCCCATACTCTAGAATTTTCCTTGGCTGGCGTGGGAATTTTTGGCAGCAAACAAAACCCTCAATCTTCTTATATTTCCTTATAAAATAGTTAGCCGCACCTTCCCATGTTTTTGCAAAAAATACATAGCAGCTTGTGACATCAATGGGAAAGAAAATTCCTCTGTTTTTGCTTTTCCCTTTTCACTCTAATCATCTTTATCTACTTCCTTCTTTAGAGCTCTAAGACTATCAAATTCTGCATATATGATATTAGTTTTAAAAAAAAAAAATGTATATTACTTTTGATACTCTAGCTACTTTGTTTTTTGCTGAAAATTTTCTTTTGGGCATTTGTGACGAGTTCGAAACTCTGTTTGTGAGTGCACATTAACAGAGTTGCTGTTGGCGTGGGAATTTTTGGTAGCAAACAAAACCCTCAATCTTTTCATATTTCCTTATAAAATAGTCAGCCGCACCTTCCCATGTTTTTGCAGAAAATACATAGCAACTTATGACATCAATGGGAGAGAAAATTCCTCAGTTTTTGCTTTTCCCTTTTCACTCTAATTATCTTTAGCTACTTCCTTCTTTAGAGCTCTAAGACTATCAAATTCTGCATATATGATATTAGTTTTTTTTTTTTTTTTAAAAAAACATATATTATTTTTGATACTCAAGCTACTTTGTTTTTTGCTGAAAATTTTCTTTTGGGCATTTGTGACGAGTTTGAAACTCTGTTTATGAGTGCACATTAACAGAGTTGCCATTGTATCCTATAGAGCGACCGCCTGAGCCATTTGCACCGACGGATTCATTCTAGTGAGGGTGAAATCGCTTCTTAAGGACAGTGGATTTAGTTCCGTGCCTTGGCGATAAGTTTTACTTAATCCTTAATTTTATACGCTTTTGTAATTTTCTATTTTACTTATAAGTTAATTTGAGCATATCTTGTTTTATTGATATATTATTGATATTGCTTTGTAACTTTGTTAATCAATTTGGACAATTTCCAAACTATACTTCCAACAAGGGATTCCCTTTAACAGGGCCTATGAGATGACAGCATTTGAATACTCAGGAACAGATCAAAAATATAATCGGGTATTCAACCAGGGTATGTCAAACCACACCACCTTGATCATGAAGAAGATACTTGATTTGTTCGAAGGGTTTGAAGGCCTTAAAGTGTTGGTTGATGTGGGTGGTGGTATTGGAGTCACCCTTAACATTATCACTTCGAAATATCCTCTAATTAAGCCATTAAGGGCGTCAATTTTGACCTTCCGCATGTTGTATCTGATGCACCTTCTTATCCAGGTACTGTATTGCTTCTTTCTTGACTTGGGAGTTCATGAATATTGGCTTCTTTATTCTTTCGAACACATGAACAAAGAATTTCTTTGTTCATGTGTTCATTGTTGTCTCATCAATATCTGTTGCTATTAATGTTATTTTAGAGATACTGTAATAGTTATCCCTTGACATATTTGATGTCTTTTGCTAAGCATCAGTTTGGGATGAGCTGAAAAATTCAGCTTATCTACACTTTTAGCTTATTTTTGCTACTATTCGTAAATCCTACTGTACTTTTTGATACTATTTATGGGTTTTATTGTACTATTCAGTTTATTTTTTAACCTATTTTTTATACTTTTAGCAAAAAAATTTCAGCTTCAGCTAAATAAGCTGTTCTCAATTTCACATTCTTATAAGTCAAATATGCCATTGATGTCTTTATTTTTTCACTTCTTGACCATTGCTAAATGCAAATTCTGGTTTGATCAAATTGTTGCTGCTCATGACTAGCATTGTTGTGAAAGAATATGAACTATTAACTTTATCAAAATCATGTAATGGCGTAGGTGTGGAGCATGTTGGAGGAGATACGTTTGACAGCGTTCCCAAAGGAGATGCTATTTCATGAAGGTAAGCCTTTATGATTCTTCTTCTCCCACCACACCCCCCCCCCCCCCCCCCCAAAAAAAAAAAAAAAAAAAAAAAAGGATTCTGCCACTTCTTCTACATTATCTAAGAAAGTTGAAATTTGCAGTGGATACTCTCCATGACTGGAGTGATGAACATTGCTTGAAACTTCTCAATAATTGCTGTAAAGCTCTTCCCAATTCAGGCAAGGTGATCATTGTGGAATCAATCCTTCCAGTGGTTCCTGAGAATAATGTCTGATCAAATATCGTCTTTGAGCAAGATATGTTGATGTTAGCTGTTAACCCAGAAGGGAAAGAGAGGACTGAGAAAGATTTTTAGGAATTAGCTACAAAATCTGGATTTTCTGGCTGAGAGGTCATATGCAGCGCTTATAACAGTCAGGTTATGGAGTTCCACAAGACAGCAGATCTTTAATTTGCTAGTGTTAACTTTTTCAATTGTGTTGCTATTGCTATTTGTAGCATATCTTGTGGTCTATGGATATATTGATTGTCGGGGTTCCCTTTCCAATTAAGTTGCTATAATATGGAAGTCTTTTGCTATGTTTGACAGACTTTTTGATTTATTTTCTAGCATAGCGATTCTCCAATTAATTGTAACTTGTAAGAGATATATTAGTCTTGTCGCTGTTGCTTTTGTTGGGAGCATAATTGAAGTGAATTCAGACCTCAAGTAAAAGCAGTACAAATGCAGAATGTTGGATCTACTATGACTATCAAGTGGCCAGTAGAGGATTTTTTCCACTGTGAGATAAGAGGAAATGGTTCCCATTTGTTTTGTGTTTGAGTCTGTAAGAGGAATATAGTTCCCCCTTCCCCGCTATGTTTGTCCTTAATTTTGTAATATAGTATTTTATTCAGCAAAAAAAAAAAAAAAATTGGCATCTAAATTTAAAAAGATCATATGTTTTTTTCCTATTACACTACCAATGTTAATATTTCTGCTATACAATTTCATTATTAATTTGTGAAAGAGGATTTCAAAAAATATAATAGAGCATAGCAGAGCATCAGACATTGTAAAATAGCATAAGGCTAAATTTTGATCAATGAACCCAAAATACACACTAACATCAAATTATGTATCCATTGTGTAAAATGCATTTTTGTATTGTGCGAATATGCACAAGTATTACTGTTATGCATTTCATTTTTTATTCTTTCTTTGTATTTTTCGATAATGAAGGAAAAGATTGGATGGTGGTTGTGGTGTGTGAAGAGGGAGAAACAATTTTAAAAATTAAGAAAAAATGAAATTTTAATGAAATAGAGTTTAAAGTAGATAATCTGATATAGATGTTTTGAAAAGTAGTTAGATAAAATAGAAAAAGCAAATTTTTTTGCTAAAATAGATAAGAATTTTGCTCTGAGATCAAGTGAATGCTAACTAATAATGCAGAAAGTCATCAGTTGTGCTCTTGTCTATATGGATGGATGATGACAAGCTGCTATGCTGATCAATCTGCAATGAAAGACCACAAAAAGATAGAAACACTGGTGTCGTGTTGGCTAAGGACTCTCAGATGACTAAGTCAGATCAAGGTGAATGGATTCACTTGCTTAAATCTAAGAGCTAAAATGATTAATAGTTGTGAGTATGAAATTGTGTACCTTTGTCTCTTCTTGCTGTATGGATTTTATAGCCCCTTTCTTCATTTTTGTAATGAATACTCACATTTTTGGGTCAGGAGACATTGGTTATAAATATCAGGCTTTATTGCCTTTCAATGGTCATTTGTTCATTGGAGTCCATACATTACTCCTCAGCTGTCTCTTGCAATTAATGACATTTATGGGTTCATCCATCTGTTTGATGACTAATCGTTACGACTTGCATTTAATAGCATTTATGAGTTCGATCTGTTTGATGGACGATCTTGATAAATTTACACTCATCACTAACTATGTGGTAATATCATTTTGGTAAGTAATTATTAAGTTTTTTTTTTATTGTTATAGATAAGGGTGTTCACCAAACTGCATAAACCACACAAACCGCAAAAACCGCACCAAAACTACCCGTAAAATGGCATAATCGCACCGCACAGCAAGTAATAGTGCACCACACCACATGGTGCAGTGCGGTTTGCGGTTTTATAATAAGAAAACCGCACAAACCAAACCGCACCTCACCCTCTCTATATATTAATATATTTATTTATTTTTAATATTAAATATATTATTAATAGTTTAATAACCCTATTTTTCAACAAAAAAAAAGTTTAATAACCCTAGTAAGTGTTGACTAGAAAAGCCAACCCAAAATAAAGAAAAACTAGCTCAATAATTTAAAACCTGGCCCAAAAAAAGGGGAAAATTAGTTTTGGGCTGAGTAGGAAAAGCCCAAAATTTGAAAAATATACCGACTTTAAACCGCATCTTATACATAGTATCGCACATGTGACCGCAAAAATGAAGTGCAGTGCGGTTATGGTTTTGGCTAAACTCTAAAATGCACCACACCGCACCGTACTGCACATGTGACCGCAAAAACAAGGTGCGGTGCAGTTATAGTTTTAGCTAAACAGCACCACAAAGTGCGGTGTTAAAAATGGCCCAAAACCGCACCACACCGCACCGCGAACACCCCTAATTATAAAATTTCACCTTATGGAATCCACGTCGCCAAGCCACACTAATTAGTTTTTTTTATATATCAGTTGGGCTAATTAGAATATGATAAACTCTTTCCTCTCATATTTATATCTTTGTGTTTTTTGAGGATATAATCTACACTATAATCATAATAATGTATTTCCAAAATTATTTAAATCTATGAATATGAATATGAATAAGAGGTTACGACTAATATGGAAGGATTCATTCTTTTTTTTTTTTTGGTGAACAAATTACAGTAAACTCACTTATGGTTTCGCCCGTTCCCACTTTACCTTCCCGTGGTTCAAAACTTAATACTTTGCCCACCTGAGGTTACATCCGTTAGTCTTCTATTATTCACCTCTATTAAAAACAAGGGTAAATATGTATTTTTCTCACATTTTATGTCTCTCTCCTCCCAAAACAAAATAATACATAAAACAATATGAGAAATAAGGTCTCAAAACAAATTTTTAGCCAATCAATCCAATTAAAATACAAATTCAAAAAATGTTTGCAAACTACATTTATATACATGATTAACTTTAAATTTCAAAAATCCTACTCTTTTAGACACACGAGTAGCAGCTCATAGAGAGATAGACAAAGGGAGAGAGAGAGAGAGAGAAAGAGAGAGAAGAGCAAATCCAAGAGTTCACCAGCCAATCAACTACCGATCTCGAAAACCATCATAACCAGAACCCATGACGGATCCACCACCAGTCTCCAAAACCACCATGACCAGAACCCATGGTTGATCCACCACCGATCTCCATGGCCGATTATTTCTCTCTTAAACCCTCTCTACTTTCTTTGATCTACATCGAGCCCATGACCTCAAGCTTCGCCCCCTTTCCCTCTCTCCCCGTTCTAAACCAAATCCATACCCATGGTGGAACTTTTGTTTTGTGTTTATTGTGATCTATGGGCTCTCTCTCTTCGATCTTGTGTTATGTTGTCTTATATTTGTTGTGATATGTAAGCATTTGATTTGTATTAGTTTTAATTTCAAATAATTTGATTTGTAATTGTTTGGAATTTCATTTGTAATGTTCATCTTTTTTTTGTAAAAAATTCAAACCCTAACTCTTTGATTCATTTTTAAAAAAAATTTGTCTTAAAAAAGTGTTTTTAACAGAGGTGGATAATAGAAGACTAACGGATGTAACCTCAGGTGCACGAAGTGTAAAGTTTTGAACCATAGGTAGGCAAAGTGCAAACGGGTCAAACCGCAGATAGGTTTATTGTAATTTGCCCCCTTTTTTTATTATAAGAAAATGATTCATTCTTAAATATAACGCTTGTTAGAGGGGGGGGGGGGTTCATCTTAAAAAAGAATGTACAATTTTGTAAATTTTTATTTTTTTTTAAGCATGTGTACTTTTACTTAATTTATTTTTTGGGATAATTACACTTTACCCACCTGTGGTTTGCCTCTAATTTGACTTGCTTACCTGTGGTTTTAATTTTGACACTTTACCTACCTGTGATTCCCTCCGTCACTAATCCGTAACCCATCTCTCCTTCAGCCGTTACTCTAACACATAATATGTCGAAAACAAAAGCCCAAACAGATCAAAATACTCCTCACTTCCAAAACTCACTCTCATCCAACTTGCTCACCAAACTAAGATCCTACAATGCAATGCGCTTTGCTTAAGATAACTGGGTTTTGATCGTGCATGCAAACCGAGCCGAGGAAGAAGGAGACACAGTTGCTCCTCTATTCAGCTGTTGCAGGTAGATTAGAATCACCTAAGATCCTACAGTGTAATGCACTTCGCTTGAGATAACTGGGTTTTGATCGTGCATGCAAACCGAGCCAAGGAAGAAGGAGACACAATTGCTCCTCTATTCAGCTGTTACAGGTAGGTCAGGATTATTACTCTTTAATTTTTGAAACCTAGAGTTTTAAAATTATTTCTTCCAAATTGGGTTTTGCTTAACCATGGAAATGGTAGTGCTTGTGATCTAGTTCTAGTGTAGTTAAACAACTATACTTGCCTTCGTTAAGGTCATAGGGATTTTTCTTCTCTCTCAAGATTGTTACTCTTTCTAATAGTGCTACCTTTTGTGTAGAGAATGGTCAAATCAATTTCATCAAACTGGGTTTTTGCTTGCTATGTTTCAATGTAAGGAAGTACAAGCTTTTTGTTCTGTTAAACCTGAGGATTACTATGTTTTACATACTGTGAATATGTTCTATTTTCGTGCCAACATATATACTCTAATTTTCAAACCAAATGTGACGGAAATTTTTGTTCCAATTACATCCATTTTGAGTCACCAGTAAAGGAATATGCTTGTCATAAAAAAAATGAAAAAAAAAAGGGGCAATGTAGACAGGTTCAATTCTAAGCTATGCTTTCTCATGAAATTGGGTTTTTGCTTGTATTCTTCAATGTGGAGCTGCTAGACCATAGGATTAGGCTTCCTTCATCAATGTGGGGCTCCATTGATTATTGCTTTTCATGATTTTGCAATAGTATTGATTATTGCTTTTCTGCTATCCCTTTTCATGGGTTTGTCTCCCAAAAACAGAACAAAAACTTTTAATAATATTGTCTGTTTCTGTGTTGTGCTTTGTGTGGACCACAGGACCACATGATACTTTTCCACATGCAAGCCCATCTCATACTTTATTCTGTTGTGTTTTATATGCAGATGGCTAACATATATTGTGGTATTCTCACAAATAGGTTAGTAGCCATGAACTCGCCACTCAGCTACCAAACCTACTACCCGAAAAATACATTTTAACAGCAAGTAGTGGTTTTCCACATTACTCATAACTCGAGTTTTTCAAAATATTAATCATTCTGTCATAACAACTAACAACACAATAACTCTGTCATAAATGGCACATGCCAAAACATGTCACAATAATATATTACCAAAACATTCTATTATAAAAACTAACAACACATCGTCCTATCATAAATGGCAAATGCCAAAACCTATCACAACAATATATTACCAAAATATTACAACCTTTCCACTAGGAATTCATTGTTTTTTGTACGCCGCCTTGATAACAAGCTTACAACCAAAAGAAAAAACATTGTTTGATAAAAGATAGACAAACACATCTTCTAACTTAAACATAAAACATTGATTTTGGCACTTGACCATTTAAACTACTAATTACTCTATGTATGTGGACCACAAAAAAACAAAACAACTAGTCTAGCTTCCTTCTATTTTGTTGCTCTTGATATACTGACCATTCCTTTAGTACCCACAGCAGTACCTCCTTAATTTCTTTGACCAGCAACAACAGCTGCACCAGCCACACTAGCAACACCACTTCTAGGCTAAAAAGTAAAGACCACAGTCAAGTTAATGTATGGTACATAAAAAACATATATTATATAAATACAAGCTAAAATACCATGATGATCGTCTAGAATCCCATGTCTTTCTAGGTACATGAAAGTTTGGCTGGCTAGAAGAAGAGTACCAATGGGCCCTAGTGGCAACTTGTGGAGTTAAAGCTTTATTAGCTGGTTGTGAGGATGAAGGCTGAGATCTAGAGGTTTTAGAAAAAGGTTGATTTGTAGGTTGGGATGCATGTTGAGTTGTGGGCTGAGGCCTTGTTTCAAGAGCATTCTTCCTAGCCTTACTTGTAGAATTACCTCTTTGTGCCTATACCACAACAGTACAAGTTACAAACATATTGATGTATATATGAAGCAAGAAGCCAAGTGAGTAGGGTTGAAGTCTAAAAATACTTACAACTTTATCCTTTTGAAGCCTCTATCTCCTTTACCATGCAATCTCACTTCGCAACCTCTTGAATTATGCCATTCTCTATGACACTTCCTACATTTGATAGTCTTGCTTAGTCTAGAAACCCTATATGGGTTCCTTGGCTCATTAGCGGCTTTTTTCCTTAGCTTGAGAGGTCTACCAAGTGGCTTGTAAACATGAGGGGCAACAAGAGCAAGTTGTCTAGTCTGAACCCATTCTGATTGGCTAGACATTGGTTGAATAATCTCCTGGTAAGTTTGAAGATATGTTTCTCTTAGATAGCAACGATGTACATAATCCTCCACCTTCTCCAGGTTCTTAAAAATAGCAGTAATGGCATGTTTACAAGGGATTCCTCTTAAATCCCATATCCTATAGCTGCATGTCCTATTTGTCAAATCAACCACATGCCTTTCACGGTCAGTATCAACTTCATACATGAACCTAACAGATGGAGTAGCACAAAAAGGTATACACTCTAGTTTCAACTTCTCTAACTTATCCTGAATATTTGGACACATCTTCCCATCATACTTCTCTATACCTCTCCTCTTTGTATAGAGTTTGGTCATTAACTTAACTCTAATCCACTCTAACATTGCTAAGATGGGCTTGTCCTTACCAGACAAAATAATGGAATTGAAGGATTCACTCATATTATTAGCTAAACAGTCAGTTAAAGCTCCACTGGTAAAATGAGACTTAGACCATTGTGCAGGGTTGATGTCAGCAAGATACTTCCAAGCCTTGGGGTTTAGATCCTTTAATTGCTGCATTCTCCTCTCAAACTCCCTAATAGTTGTGGCTCCAGCACATGTCCATAATGCATCCTTTAACTCCAACCCCTTGTGGTCAACTTTGAAGTTATTGTAAATATGCTTCACACAGTACCTATATTCCACAGTAGGAAACAACATCTCAATTGCAGGTATAAGTCTCTATTTCACATAGAATTTAATAGAAAACAATATTAGTAATATGAATAATTAAGACACATGCATGTATTAGTAAAATGAACATACAAAGTTGATACCTTCTGCTTATCATTGATAAAGACCAGATTTAGTTACTCTGAATTCCCAATATTATCTGAAAACTGTTGAAGGAACCAAGTCCAGAAGTCCTTGTTCTCTTGTTCAACCACAACAAGGGCAACTGGAAAAATATGATCATTTTCATCCCTAGCTATGGCAGATAGTATTTACCCACCAAATCTGCCTTTTAGGTGGCACCTATCCAATCCTACGATTGGTCTACAACCTCCCATGAAACCAACCTTCTGTGTATTATACCTTATATACATCCTCATAAATTTTGGTTGGGAATTTTTATCCTCCATTTTAGTTTGTAAAATAACCCTACTTCCTAAATCATTCAACCTTATCATCTCTGCATAGTCTTTTAGCTGCCCATATTGCAACTACTCATCCCTAGTAATCAAATCAATGGCTTTCCTCTTAAACCTATACACTTGACTCACACTTATGTCAACGAAAATGTTAGACCTCACATGGTGTTGCACACCAACTGTAGTCCAATTAGGGTTCTTGCTAAAATCTTGCATGTACTTCTTAGTAACATAAGCTGATGTCACTTGGCTGTGTTGGAAGGTTCTAGAGCAGTGCACTCAAGTATCCATGTCTTTATTTGGAAGGTCAACTCCCCACTGACTTTAGATGCATAACACCTCCATCCACACTCATTCTTGCAATAGACAAATATCTTGTTCTTCTCATTCAATTTGAACTAGAAATCGACAAGTTTCTGTATAGCATATTCCCTCAAGGCCTCCCTAAATACCTTAGAGTTAGGAAACTTCATTCCCTTCCTCAGCTCTGGTTTTTTTTCATATCAATTAGAACATTAAACAATGGCTCTATTGAACTAGCAACTACTGGTTCATTGTCATCAGACCCTACCAAACTTTCCATGTCATCCTCAACAGGTGGTTCAAGCCAATCATTGACTTCCACAGTAGCATTTTCTCCTGCATTATTCATCTGTGAGGCATCATTACCTACTGCATTACTACTTTGTGGGGGCATCACTAGCTTCTGCATTACTCCTTTGTGAGGGTGTAGTGTCCCCAATTCCATTCCCCTCTAGCTCTAGTCTATGTAAATTCCAAAAGTGTTAACAGACAAAAGAATAAAACACAAACACAGCAAATGCAGACAAAAGTGTTTGTTTTGTTTTTGGGAGACAACCACATGGGAATGGACCATAAAGTCCACATCTACACATGTTTTCCTCAATACAAAAAAATTCTTAGGGTCCACACAAAACACAACACAAAAAAGGACCAAACTATTAGCAACTTTTAGCTCATTAACCAGTATATAAATTTTAGCTGTTGAAAATTTCTAAAATTTCCTACCAGAATATGCACATACATAAAAAAAATGTCTTTGTTTTGTTTTTGGGAGACAACCACGTGGGAATAAAGCCAGATATGCTTGGGACTTGTCATTATTATTACACATTGAACATGATTTGGTAGTGGTGGGTGGGGTTCTTGTCTCTTGTCTTCGTAAAAAAGAAAAAAGTAGAATATGTATAGATATATATATATAGCTTTTCATGCATGCTGGATCCACAAACTATGTTTCTAACATTTCCTACCTTAACCTATACAAATTCCTCAAATTTCAGTTCATAAATTACCATCAATTACTGCGATTTAAAAAAATAAAAAACAAAAACCCTAGGTTAGAGAATGTACCTGGAATTTAACTCAAGAGGGAAATTCCTCAAAATCTTTCATAGGGGTTTTTTATCAGAATGGTAATCGAAAGTTATGATGGGAATTTAACATGTTGATCTTGATGGAGTAGCTCAAAATCGAAGACAGAGAGTGAAGGGGTGGCCTCAGTTTGTTTCTTTAGGATTTAGTGTTTTGATTCAGTTTGTAATATGTTTTTAAGTTAAATGGTGTTAGAGTAACAGCAAGGCCATAGGTGGGCAACGAACTATTAACAGGTAAGACCATAGGTGGGTGAAGGGCCATTTATTAAACCACAGGTGGGTAATGTCTCTAACTCTATGTTAACTCTCCTCTCTCTCTCTTTCTCTCTTTAACCATCGTATCCTTTGAATATGCATCGTCGTCACCTATGACATACTTTGTTTCTCTATCCATTTGTTATTTAGTTGACTTGATCCATATCGACCAATGATTTAGATTTGGATGATATGGTGACATGGACTTCACTAGAGGATTGAAGGAAAAGTTCAACTTGAAAGTAGATAGACGGTTATAGAGAGAGAATGAGAGATTGAAAAAAAAAAGTCTGAAAATTGCTAAAGGATATATTTTAAAACTTTTTTAATAAAAAAAAAAAAGTAATATTAATGGTACCAAATTTTTCTCAATTTTTTTGCTAGTCCTGATGTGGAAAGATCATTTTTTTGTGATTGAAGCAAGATCATTTTTACGACAGTCCTGTCCTATATTGACATTACTTTTATTAGCACCAATTTTATATTTGTAAAAGTTTTGTGATTATACCTCTTCTTAAAAAAAAAAAAAAAAAAAAAAAAAAAAAAAAAAGAAAGAAAGGATTGTTCACTCTTTCCTTCACTTTTTAGAAGACTCCTAAAATATTGGACTGATGCCAGATATAAATCCATCTTAACTGAAACGCCAATTTATTTCACACAAAAAAAAAAAGGTTAATAGTGTGTCAAATCATAATTGAAGATTAATTTTCCTTAATAGCTTGAAACTTTAATTTTTGTAAACCAATATTTCACAAAATAAATTATAGGAGTAGTATTATTAAATGAAGCTACAATAATGCATTTAATAAATTCATTTCTATTGTTCTACACTTTAAAATTTAATTTGGTACAGTGATACTAAATGAAAGAGAGATTATTAGAAAATATAATTGAATCATAAAAAAATTCCCATGATAAATTTCTTACTAGCAATATAAAATATAAATTAACTGAAAATCTCACAAATGAAAAAAAATTAATAAAAAAACATTTAGAGGATGATAGGATAATATAACTAAAAGTTAACCATGAAAATTATCATAATGATATTTAAACATATAATATAACTATCCTTGATTATATAAAAAGAAAATTTTATAAAACATTTTTGTTACATTTAGTTTTGTAAAAAGAAAATTTTCAAAAATTTAAATGATCTCTAATAATTGATTGATTCTAGTACTGCATAAAACCCCACAACTTTTGCTATAATTATCCTATATGATAGACTATGATTAGTTGCCTATCACTTTCATATAGATTCACCATTTTTTCTACATCACTCATAGGGATGTAAATGAACCAAACCTATCATAAACAACTCAGGCTCGGCTCGATAAAAAGCTTGTTCATGTTTGTTTGTTTATAAATAAGCCAAGATTGAACCTTAGTTTTAGGCTTGTTTAATAAACAAGCCGAGAAAAAATTTGTTCATGAACAAGCTCGTGAGCTATTAGGCTTGATATAACACAATTTAAGCATAGACTCATTTATAAGCTTATATATGTTAGCTAAATATACTCATTACACATATCTTAATAATGACATGGTAAACATGGGACCACTACCCATTACCTTAATATTTTCTTTCCCTCTAAACTGACTAAGAACCATTTTAAACTAGAGTTACATTTAAAAATAAATTAACTAATTAAGTTGGCCACATAAGATCATTCCCGATCAATCATCTAAAGAAAACTTATGGAACATATTAGTATTTTCTTATTCATAATAGTTACAAATAAGTATTTTTCTGGTTCTTCACCTTCAACGTGAATGTAAAAATTGTATTTTGAATAATTGCTGAAACTTTAGACAGGAAATGATGAATGAATGAATTTAAATATGTAAAATTTTAATTTGGATAATGGCTAATCATAAGTAGGACTAGATGCATGATAAAATGAGTATACTATTTTCTTTTTCTTTTTTTTCTTAATTTTAGAGATTTAAGCATTTGATAATGTAATTTTTTTAGATCTCAAGCTCAAAAGCTTGACCTAAGCTCGAGTTTGAGCTTGACTTAACTTGACTAATTAATCAAGCCAAGCCAAGCTCAAGTTTTTTGGCTTTCCCATGAGCTCAAGCTCAAACACCATTCTTAGGCTTGTCACGAGCTCAAGCTAAGTTTGAGCTTTTGACTTTTCCTAACGAGCCAAGCTTGAACATGCACTACTTGATAAAGTTCAACTCGTTTACAGCCTTAATTCACTCATAGCCTATCATATAGGGCTGTAAACGAGCCAAGCTTTGTCGAGTAGTGTGTGTTTGAGATTGGTTTGTCAATAAAAATCAAATGCTCAAGCTTGGGTCGAGTTTGATACAAGCCTAAAAATAATGTTTGAACTCTAGCTCGTGAGAATGCCAAAAAGCTTGAGCTCGGCTTGACTTGATTTGATTAATTAATCAAGCCAAGTTTGAGCTTAATATCAAGCTCAAACTTGAGCTCAAGTCAAGCTTTTTAACTTGGGATCCAAAAAATTGCATTATCAAATGCTTGTATCACCAAAAATCAAGTAAACAAAAAAGAAAAAAAAAAAAGAAAATAATGTACTCATTTTATCATGTCTCTAATTCCACCCATGATTAGAAAATTTTCAAATTACAACTTTACATAATTAAATCCATCCATTCATCATTCATTGTCTATAACTTGAGTAATTAAAAAAAAAATATGTAACTTAAGTCTAAAAGTGTTCACGGTCAGTTTAAAGGAAGTGTTAAAAAAAATTAGAGGAAAGAAGAAAAATTAATGGGTAGTGGTAAGTGATCTCATGTGGATTATGTTATTATTAAGATATGTGTAATGTCATAATAATGAGTTTATTTAGTAAACATATATCAAGCTATAAACGAGCCTAAACTCGGCATGTTTTGTATCGAGCCCTATTGTTCATGAGCTTATTCACGAACAATTTTTTTTGCTTGGGCTCGGCTTATTTATAAAAAAAGTTTAAAATTAAGGTTCAAGCTTGGCTTATTTATAAACATACAAATATAAACAAACTTTTTATAGAGCTGAGCCTGAGTTGTTCATGAGTGGCTTGTTTCATTTACAGAAGTGTTACGTGAACAATTGTGGTAAAAATTATGATATGTGGTCTTAGAATTTTTGCTAATAATTAGGCTACCTAAATTATATTAGTAAGAACGACAGGTTAAGACATATATATGGTTGCATGAATGAATCTCATCTAATAAGGGTGCGTTTCATTCGTCGTGATGTTACATTATACCATAATATTACGTTATCATAACCTTATATTAATATAATATCAATACAAGAATCGTAATCTAAATAGCAAATCAATACCGTATAATGAATATTCCATCGAATATCCATCGTTTATTGTTTCTCTGACAATCTCAAAAGAAATGGGTTCTCTGACGTTAACGCGAAACTTATTAATATTTACACGTGATATATTATTGTGCATATCGGTCTTAAGATATATCTATCCTATCAAAAGATAATAATAATAATTTTTTTATTGATATTTTTTTTATCATAATAATAATAATAATAATATAAATCTACGTTGTATTAAAACATTTGTATCGTATGTTATAAGTTTTTCTCTCCTCAAGCCAAATTAGCCACTGCTATCTCGAGTTTTCAGGGTGTTTAATAGATAGTTTGGCCACTAGCTAGTTTGGCTAAATAGTTGGGCACCACTTCCTTAAGTAAAAATAGTGAAAAATAAGATCCCGTTTGGTAACGTTGTTTAAACAACGAAAACTGTTGTTTAAACATTACAACATGTATTTCTACACACTTTTTCACTCACACGTATTTTTACAAAACTTAAACAATGTTACTAGAAATTTCTTACCAAACAGACCTTAGGTTTCCTTAAAATTGAGCTGAAGAAATCCCTTTTATCTTATTTCATGGCACTTTATAAGCACATCCATGTATATCAATTAAATAATTTAACTATTAAGAGATTTGTAATTCAATTGCTGGTTGTTACCTCCTGATACTTCTAATTGAGACACTAGATTTAAATCTATCAGCTATCGAATTATCAATAAATAAATAAACAAGGGACTTGACTATTAACTAGGTCATTTGACTAAAAACACACATGAATAGTTTTTTTTTTTTAAGAGCAATGCTAATACTATAGATTTTACTATGTAGAACTTATAAATTATGTGTCACCAAATCACCCAAAAAAAAAAGGTCAAAATATTCATTTATTAGATAGTTGAAGCGCACTAATCATATTAATTGTTACATCAATTTTTGTAAGATTTATATAGTAAAATTTATGCTAAATTTAACATTTCTCTTACTAAATACTACTATGGAAGGCTTTTTCAAGAGTCATGAATGTACTCAGGTACCACTTGAATGATGTCATACTAGAGGGAGGGATTCCCTTCAACAGGGCCTATGGGATGACAGCATTTGAATACCCAGGAAAAGATCAAAGGTTCAATCGGGTATTCAACCAGGGTATGTCGAACCACACTACCTTGATCATGAAGATACTGGATGTGTACAAAGGGTTTGAAGGCCTTAAAGTGTTGGTTGATATGGGTGGTGGGATTGGTGTTACCCTTAACATTATCACTTAGAAATATCCTCAGATTAAGGGGATCAATTTTGATCTTCCGCATGCTGTATCTGATGCACCTTCTTATTTAAGTACTGTATTAGTTAGGAGTTAATAATAATAATTTAAGGTGTGAATATAAATATATATATAGGATTATTTTATGTTTTTTTTTTCGTGTGTTTGATTTATGTTCCTTGACTCAATATCTGTTGCTATTAATTTTAGAGATAATGAATATCCCACTACTCATTCTGTCTTCTGGTTTGATCAAATTGTTGCTGCTCACGACTTGCATGGTTGTGAGACAAGATGAACTATTAACTTTTTTTTCAACGCATGTCATGGTGTAGGTGTGGAGCATGTTGGGGGAGATATGTTTGATAGTGTTCCAAGAGGAGATGCCATTTTCATGAAGGTATGTCTTTATGATTTCGCTACTTCTTTTCGCTGAGCTCTGTAGATTCTATTTGTTTGTCAAACCAATGTAAAAGCTAAAATAAAATTTAAAGACTGACATTACTTTAAGATTGTGATTAGTTAAGGATACTTCGAAGTAGTTTGGCCAGCAGAGTTATAAATGTTAAGAATATTCTGATATTTTGATACCATGTTAAGAATGCAGCACAATGTTAAATTTAAAGAGAAGTTGAAAAAAAAGTGTAGAGAAGCGAAAGCATGAAAGGAGAGAAAGAAAGAGACAACACGAGAATTATGTATTTTGACCTAACAGCCTACTTTACAGCATAAAGTCTTAGTGACTACATTTTTTATAAATGATGAAGTACGAGAACCCTTAGGGTGTGTTTATTTGGAGGTGAAATAGGGTGGATGGAAAACTTTGGAGAGAAAATAAGAAAAGAAACTTTTTTAAAGTGTGTTTGGTTTGATGGGAAGGAAGAAAAATAAATGGTGGGGCCCAGATGTTTTCTCTCTGGACCCATCAAAAAGTTTTCTCTCCAAAATTGAGAGAAAATTGAGAGGGGGAAGCTCATGAAATGAACTTCCAAAAATATCCTATTCATTCCACCAACCAAGGCATAAGGGAATGTCTATGTGGTTGGATCTGGCCTACACGTGGAGTGGCTATGAGCAAAGGAAGAGGAAGCGTTGGCTACAAAATCCCGTCCTTGGCTCATGCCAAAAGCGTGACTGCCTTGGGAAAGAAGTAAGATATACACCTAACATGGTACTCAAGCACTCATAAAAAGGAAGATAGTGACTTTCTAAGGTCAGCAGCTATGAGAACACCTATTATTGGTTGAGTGCATGTTGGACCACTTTAGAGACTTGTGTATCACTTACAGTACTCTTGATGTCCTTCTCATTGTCCAAGAGTTGTTCCCCAGGCAGTGGTAGAGTCACCTACCCACAGGCCACAGTGCCATGTTGGTGCATTCTCTCTCCTCTAGTCACCAAATAGTACCCCAATTATGGAAAGGTCCAAAAACAAGAAAATGATGACTTGACACCTGTTTTTATACTTAACCATATTCCTCAAATTATAATAGGAACGTGTAGCTAGACTTTGAGGGTAAGAACCCAAATAGATCTTTTGAGAAAAGAGTAGAAAGTTGATAAGATAGGAAGGTAGAAAACAATGTCTCTTTTTTAAGGAAGAACACCCTTATTATACAAGAGTTACCTCTTCTTTCCATATAATACAAAGCTGAACAGAGCAAGAATGCATTCTTGCTCAAACCATGGTTTTTCACCCCTTTCTTAGGGTTTTCCACGTACATCTTGTGTTAACTTTCCATTCTTGCAATCACTTTCTCCTTCTCTAACCTTGGTAATGTCAAAGCTTGTACCTTTGTTACTCATAAGCTTTTTCATGTAGATGTACTGTTAGATAACTTATTTTATCTCCCATATAAGATCAAATCTAACTTGCACGTACATTTTTGGCGACTCCACTGAGGAATACACCTAGATAGTCTTGGAGGAGAGAAAAAAAGAAGGTAGAAGTTGTCGTGGTAAAGGAGCCCAAGAAGGCAACCAAGAACAAGAAGAGGGAGAGAGGTAGTATTCCTCCGCTTTTTACTGTTTCTACTAAAGAGTTGTATAACATCCTAGAAGTTTGGTTAAAAGATGGCGTGGTGGTGTTGCCCGAATGCAAACGTGAACTCATGGAATAAGAAAAGCGAGGTCCACTTTACTGTAGATACCACAGGAGGTGTGACCACCATACTATGGATTGTTATGCTTTGAGGAACATCTTCCATGGTAGGGTAGCAAAGGGTGATTTGGTTATCAAGCTGGGAAGAGGGCAGACCTAATGAACGTAGACCAGAGATGGCAATGACTTTCTTCGTAGGTCATGAGCACCCCATGGAAGAAGAAGCTGAGAATATGGCTAGCAGTAGCTCAACACCTCCACTCTTACCAGATGAAGAAATGGTTATGAGAATTCGACAACAGGATAAAATACATTCCTTCTTGAAGGAGTAGGTCTTAGGCCATTGGCTAGGAGAGAAGCAGCCCAAGCCTTGACTAGGATGATGGAAAGGAATCATGAAGTGGCAGCTGTTGAAGGAAGTCTGATGCAAGTGGCATACCATGAGGCAAAAGATTCAGTCACCTTTTCTAATAGAGATTTAGCCAACCAAGTTGTTAATGGCGACAGGCCTTTATATCTTACTGCCTTTTTAGGAGCATCCCAAATCAAAAAGGTCTTGGTAGACACTAGCGCATCCACCAACATTCTGCCTTTTCCAACATTTGTTGCTTTAGGCATTTCAAGAGAGAAGATTATTCTAGAGCCATTTTAGGTAGCAGGGATAAGGTCTTCGCAACAGTGTACCCTAGGGCATGTGTCTTTGGATCTTAGGATTGGGCCAATTTGAGCACCTACTCTCATGCACGTAATGGAAGGAAATACTTTTTACCACATCATTCTAGACCGTCCATAGTTGAAGGCATACAAGGTTGTGTCTTCCACGTATCATCAATGTGTGAAAGCTGTTTGGAAAAATAGGCAAGTGGTCATTGAGGCCACTAAGATTCCTTTTGATAGAGCAAAGCTCCATTTTGCTGAAGCAGCCTTATATCAAGAGTACGAGCCCGAAGGTGAAAATAGAATTCTTCATTTTAAACCCATTGCTTTGCAAAGAGAGGAAAAGGATGATGGCAAAGTTGTGGAGCTAGAAAGACCCTCAAAGATAAGGAGAACCACCAGGCCTGATGGCAAGGTGGTATATGAGTTTTAACAGTAAGGGGAAGGGGATGAGTAGGATGGCGAGCCTGATCCCCCCAATTTGACTCAATAGCCAAAGGAGGTTCATGTAATTGAGGAGCCTGTGAAAAAAGCTCCTGAGTACATGAATGATGTTGTCAAGAATGTACAATAGGAGAAAAGCTAGTCAAAATTAGCAAGGGTTTGTCTGAAGAAGAAAAAAGGAAACCAATAGGCTTGTTGAGGGAATATAGGGATTTTTTTTCTTGGAGTTATCAAGAAATGCCAGGTCTGAGTCGAGCTTGGTAACACATAAGTTAAAGGTGGAACATAATGCTAAGCTTGTGAAGAAACTACCAAGGAAGTACCGTTTGGATGTCAAGGAAAAGATAAAAGCATAAGTGAATAAGCTTTTAAATGTGGGATTTATCAAGGAAGGTGGATGGTATGTATTCCCACTAAAGAAGTTAATGGCATTCTCTCAGATTTGCGTGAATGAGAGCCAGCAGGACACCCAGGTGGGAGAAGGCTATGACAAATGGCTTTACACTAGGGATACTACTGGCTTACAATGAAAAGAGATGCCCAAGACTTTGCTAAGAAGTGTCAAGAATGCCAAAGGCGAGACAATGAGATACACACCAGCCATCAGAGTCTCCATCCAACTATGGCTCCATATCCTTTCCACAACTGGGGCTGGATTTTATAGGACCTATAAATCCCCCCTTTGAAGGATGTACATGGATATTAGTAGCCACTGAGCTATTTACTAAATGGGTGGAAGCTGTGGCCATGAAGAAAGCAACAGGTAGCTCAGTAGCTAATTTTTTAAAGGAGAATATAATATGTCATTTTTGGGTACCAAGTAAAATGATTTCTGACAATGGCACACCGTTCCTGAATAAGGATGTACACCGTTTAACAGAATTGTACTCCATTTCTCACACAACATTGACACCTTTTTATCCTAAAGGAAATGGTCAAGCTAAGGCCTTTAATAAAAGATTGCTGAAAATATTGGGAAAAATGATTAAAGAGAATGGAAAGGGATGGAGAAAGGAGCTTCCTATAACTCTGTGGGCTCATAGAACAGCCAAATCACAAGCTACAAGAGCTTCACCCTTTTCTCTAGTCTATGGCACAGAGGCTGTTATCCCAATAGATTTGGTAAGGCCAACAATGAAGTTAGCAGAGATCTCAAGAGTACCCAGAGAAGCTACTTTGGAAATTGTTGAAGAAAAACACGATAATGCTGCCTCTCATAATTGCCTTTACCAAGCCAACGTGAAGACTAGGCATGAACGCCAAGTTAAAGAAAGAAAGTTTCAAGTGGGGGAACTTGTTTGGAAAACTGCTCCTCATGTACGAGGAGTGGCTGGAACTGTTAAACACAAGTTTTTCCCAAAATGGGAAAGACCCTACATAGTGGAAGAAGCACATCAAATTGGACACTATTGGCTGAAGGACCAGGCAGGTATAAAGGCATATAGCCCCATTAGCGGAGCTCACCTAAAGAAGTACCATGCTTAATCTTATAAAAATATTTTTTTTGTTGCCATGATGTCGAACTAGTGTCATGTTCCATGATACTTATATCATTATAAACAAAGTCTTTTATTTAGTTACTTCATATTCTACTATTCATGATATGCATGCAAAGTTTAATATCCTAACTGAACAAAGCATAGCAAAATTTATAATACAATCATGTGGCCCTTCAAGACCATAAAATATTACAACTTGCAAATTAGAGAATATTTGTGAGAGAACTGATGTTTTTCAAAAGAGAAGTCTGGATGGCTTAGAGCTCCTAGCTCGCTTTCTAACTTTTCAATTTTTTCTTCAAAGAACTACGTTCTGCTGTGACACCTTCTAAATGAGCCTGAAGGGCAGAACTAGCTTCTTGCTGGGATTTCAATTCCACTTGAAGTTTGTTGATAGATTCCTGGAGTTGAGTGATTGAAGTGCTACATACCTCTAAAGCTGACACTATCTCCTTTGCCTTGTTGATACAAGAGTTTTCCTCAACTCTCAACTCATGAAGAGAAGACAAGGAAGCATGAACAGAGGGTCCTACCTTTTTTAAGTCCCTCAATGCAGTGACACAGCTCTTTAGCCAGTCAACTTTGACACTTAAGCCCTCAGCCTCACTCAGTGTAGACAATCCTCTTTGCCCTTCAACTATAGTTGGGATATTATAGACCCAATTTGCCCCAAAAGAAAGCCCCTAAGCGACAGTGTCCATTTGTTAGTATCCTTCATTGTTTCGGGGTATTTTGAGAGCAGTTGGGAATATGTTGCTCTCAAATCAGGAAAAATTAATGAAAACAATGGATCAGATTCTGTCGGAGTACTTTCACTCTCTTAGTCCTTGGAAGTAGCTTCTGCAAAGTCTTATTTCTCTTGAGGATTTTCGATATACTCCCGATTTGAATCCTTTCTTTTAGCGTTGGATTTTGTTTCTTCAACAGAAGTCATTTCTTGTACAGAGGCCTTTTAGGTTGCAGGAATGACTTTTGCTTTGGTTTGAACCTGAGGAACAGATTCTGCCACTTGTCAAAGGTCAAAAGGAAGAAAGGAAGAAAAGTTACTTGTGCCATTGATTAAGAGAAGGCATTACAAGAACAAAGTCACTATTAAAAAGAAAGCGTACTTTAGGTTTCTTGATAGAATGAGCTTTTGCATTCTTTTTTCTCTTAGTGCCTAAAGGTTTAGCTTTGGTAGGGAGCTTCAAAGTTAAATCACCCTAAAAGATAGGTGGGACATCCACCCGTTAAGCCCCACTTTCTCCAAAATTCCTAACATGTTCCCTAATGTCGGAACACCATGACCTGAATCGGGATAAAGGCAGTCCAGGTCTGGTGGGGGAAGTAAAGGGGATTTCGGGGCTTGTTACCAATATTTTAATGAGGTTTTCTTTCTTAAAGCCAAAGGAGGCCACTACAGCAGGCAAGGCTAAAGTAAAGAAGTGCCCTAATACACCTTGATCAAAACCAAATTGGTGGGCAAATCTATGGGGATTATAAGCTTAAGTTTCATATTCCTCCTAAAAACGTGCCTAGAGATGAGAAGGAAAAGCACAGGTAACGATCAAAAGTTCTTCATCAGACCAGGGAGTATCCTTGAAGTGAGAGATAGGGACACTCTCTGGAGAAGTAAATAGTGAAGGAAGTCCACCCTCCGAGGCAAAGTAAGGTCTGGCTGTCCAATCAGTAGGATCATATAATACTTTGCTGAGAAAGCTGTTTGAAGACACTACCATCTTATTCCAACGCCAAGAGCGTGGCAACCCTTGGGATGATGGCAGGCTTGTTTTATAAGAGCTTAACACTTTAGGGACAGAGGCATAATTCTTAAAGTGTTCCCACAACCATATTTGCAAAAAGGCAACAAGTATAAAAGTT
The DNA here is from genome assembly GCA_023736055.1 of Quercus glauca. NCBI lineage: Eukaryota > Viridiplantae > Streptophyta > Magnoliopsida > Fagales > Fagaceae > Quercus > Quercus glauca. Next base: position 37,845,497 of record CM043323.1, read on the forward strand.
TCTACTTGAAATATACCCCATAAGCATTGCAAGTCAAGAGTGAAATGGTCTAGGTGAGAATACAAAGTTCCTAAAAAGTAAGGAGCAAGAGGAAAGGAATGCCCTTTGGCTAACTTAACAGCTAGAAGAAAATGTCTACTTAAAATCTTCTCATGAGGATATCCTTATAATAGATGGCGAGATAATAAGAAAGTAGTAAAAGCTTCAAGTTCATAAGGGCTAGAGTTACCTTCTCCTACAACAAAGTCAATGTCCCCCTTTAGGGAATCTGTATTGGCTTCCGCATCCACGTCATCAGCATACTCCCTCCAAAAGTACCTAATCCATCCCTAAAAGTTGGCTCTGGAGCCTTTGTCTTTGCCAACGCTAGTGTCTTCTGGTACTTCCTCACTAGGGGCTTTCCCTTTTCTTGCTGCCTTCAAGACTGGTTTCTTTAAGGTCTTCTTCACTGCATCTTCAACAAATTTCACGGCTTTAGATTCATCAGGAGACAAAGAAATATTGACTACTTCACCATCTCTAAACGGGGGAAGTCTCAATATCTCATAGACATCTTCTAGAGATGGATAGATTTCTTGACAACCTGTGAAAAAGGTGTGAATAGTGGGATTCCACCGATATAGAAGAGAGAGAAGCCTCTCACTATCCTTGCTAATCTCCAAGCTAGAAAACATAAGAACTATGTGCACAAGATGCACCCTTTGCAGAATGTCCATGAAGGGAGGGTGCGCCAACACCTTTCGACACCAACTTCTCCAACCTCTGGAAACAGAAGTGTGGAATTTGAAAACCACATCTATAGTGGGAGCAAAGTCCCCTCTGCAAGTACCAAGCCTAGGAATGTGCTTTAAATCCAGATCCATTGTCAAAAGATCGTCAGGCTCTCCATATGCTGTGTAGGGAGGATCTTCAGAACAAGGGACTGAGTCTCAATCAAGACTTTTATCAAATAGATAATCTTCAAAGAAAGGGGGAATAATCCATTGTTCCTCTGTGGAAGGATTTCATCTCCCCCCAGCAGTGGCCTATTGATCTTTGAAGGTGAAGGTTCTAAAAATTTTGCAGAGTTAGATCTCATACCACATTTGACACCCATGGTTTTGTGTCTAGGAAGGATTCTGGGTTTCGAGTTGAAGAAGAAGAAGATAAGGAAGAAATGAGAGAAATAAGGGAGGAAAATATTTCTTTTCCTTTTATACTTTGAGGAATTATTCTTTTCCCTCTAAAAAGAGCTTATTCAAAAAACGAGGTGTCTTTTCAAAATTGACACATGTCAGCAAAGGTAAAAAATTGAATCTCTGACAAGGGAGCAGTTAATGGTGATAAAATCAAGGAAACAGCCTTCACAGACAAAGTGGAAAGGTGTGACTCCTCACCAACAAGTTCAGTTTACTTTGTTTCATTTTTGTTAATTGACATGTTTACCCTTTATGCCTTTGTGTAGGGATTTTATATGTAATAAAATAAACGTAAAGCATAACACAAATGTAAGTACATAATTGTAAACATATAATGAAAACAAACTATTTTTCTCATATATTCAATTTGTATTTAAATATTACAAAATTGGAAATGGGGATTTACATGATTTGGCCCTTGTGGCCTATCACCGCTTTCCTATACAAAAACATAAATAAAAACAAAACAAAAGGAAATAAAAATCCTACAACTTTAGCCAATAATATGGCTTACAAAAAAAAAAACACAACAAACAAAAAACACAAAAGGCTGCAGGATTGATGGTGAGCAGATTAAGGAGACCGTGGTGCATAGGCATCCATGTCATCCCTAGAGTCCTCTTGGATATAATCTGGAGCCAGATACTCCATCTCCTCCTCGTCCTCATCATCCTCTTCTTCTTCCTCCTCCTCCTCGCCTTCATCATCCCCTGAGTTAGAGCTATCAAAGGAGTCTGACTTCTCTGAGTCAAAGGGGTCTGAGGCGCTAGATTCAGAATCTAACTTAAAAGGCCTACGCCTTCTCCTGCACCTAGAGGAAGATGCCATGAAGGCATCGTACTCTGCCTCTTCAGCTTCTTCTTCAGCCCACAACCAAAGTTCCTCCGTGTCTTCTCCTTCATCCTCGCTCTAATTGAAAGGAAGAACTTCCTCAGGGATGAAGACTTGAGGAAGCAGAAGGAATATAGGAAAAGGGAGAGGAGGATGCACAGGACTTGATGGTGGTGAGGGAATGTTGTTGTCTGGGGAGCCCGGACCACCCTTAGAAGAGCTTGAAGTGTGTTTTGGGGAGTTGGAACCAACGAAAGAGAGGTTTGAAATTTTGTGGGGATTAAGGTTTTCTCTGAGAAAGTATGAGGATATAGAAGGAATGAAGAATGAAGAAGAGATCTTCCTTATTTAAATCATCAACTGTAGTTAAGTGAAGAAACATGACATTTATGAGGAGTAATGTCTGTCTGCCAAAACGCAAGAAATAAAGAGATGCCAAAACAGCTAAAAGCACTCCTACAGGCCACGTGTCCATGTTCAAACGTCACAAGGTATGATTACCAAAGTGCTAATGCTTGAACCAATGTGACTATCAAAAGGCCTTAGCCATTAAACGCCATTGACAGTTAGGGGGCTAATGTACATTCCACCAACCAAGGCATGTTGGAATGTCTATGTGGTTGGATTTGGACGCTACATATGGAGTGGCTGTTAGCAGAGGAAGAGGAAGCGTTGGCTTCAAAATCCCGTCCTTGGCCCATGTCAAAGGTGTGATTGTCTTGGGAAGGAAGTAAGATATGCACCTAACATGGTACTTAAGCACTCACAAAAAGGGAGATAGTGACTTTCTAAGGTCAGCAGCTATGAGAACACCCCTTATTGGTTGAGTGCATGTTGGACCACTTCAGAGACTTGTGTATCACTTACAATACTCTTGATGTCCTTCTCATTGTCCAAGAGTTGTTTCCCAAGCAATGGTAGAGTCACCTATCCATATGCCACAATGCCATGTTGGCGCATTCTCTCTCCTCTAGTCACCAAATAGTGCCCCAACTGTGAAAAGGTCCAAAAACAAGAAAGTGATGACTTGAAACCTGTCTTTGTACTCAGCCATATTCCTCATATTATAAGAGGAACATGCAGCTAGACTTTGAGGGTAAGAACCCAAATAGATCTTTTGAGAAGTGAGTGGAAAGTTGATAAGATAGGAAGGTAGAAAACAAAGTCTCTCTTTTAAGAAAGAACACCCTTATTGTACAATAGTTACCTCTTATTTCCATATAATACCCCTTATTGTTCCATTCATGTTCAAACCGTGGTTTTTCATCCCTTTCTTAGGGTTTTCCATGTACATCTTGTGTTAACTTTACATTCTTGCAATCACTTTCTCCTTCTCTGACCTTAGTGATGTCAAAACTTGTACCTTTGTCACTCATAAGCTTTTTCATATAAATGTATTGCTAGATAACTTATTTTATGTCTCATATAAGATCAAATCTAACTTGCACATACATACCCCTTACCTTAGAATTCACCTCCAAGTCCCAACGTGTTGGCTTTTTTTTTCCTTTTTTCCTTTTTTCTTTTTATTTTTTCTTGCTCTATTACTAAATAACGAGTTAGCTTCCGTCCTTCTTTCTTTTTCTCTTTCTTTTTTCCCTTTGATTTTTTCTGGACAAGTGGGCTTCTTTTCTTTTCTTTTTCTTTGATTATTTATGGACATGTAGCTTTCTTCTACTTCTTATTTTCTAGTAAGTTTATTTTTTCTAGACAATCATATGTTTATTTTCTCATTTATTTTGGTTGGTTTTTGTTTTTGTTCTTTAAAAAAAAAAAGTTTTGGGTTAATTTCTTATGCTATTTTTTTTTTTTTTTTTTACTTTAATGAAGTGTCCATCTATACACAATTTTTTAAAAGTATAATGTGTTAATTTTTGTTTTATTTAATAGGGACATGATGGTAAATTTATACAAACTTTATTCTCAACCAAACAAAAAAGTTTTTCATTCCTCCACTTTACCGCCCTCCCAATCAAACACAAATTAGGGAAACTAAATTATTTTCTATCCTCCCACTTTTCCATCTTCCCTCTATTTTCTATCCTTCCACTTTTCCATCCTCACAACCAAACGGACTCTTACACAATTCAATTACATAAAATAAACATCTCTCTCTCTCTCTCTCTCTCTCTCTCTCTATATATATATATATATATATATATATCTCAAACCCCTTACCAGGACTGCGAAGTATCCATCCCCCTCCCCCAAATGCATTTCTATGTTCTGTTATATATCTTAGAACATTGAAATTTGCAGTGGATACTCCATGACTGGAGTGATGAACATTGCTTGAAACTTCTCAAAAATTGCTTGAAAGCTCTTCCCAACTCGGGCAAGTTGATCATTGTGGAATCAATTCTTCTCGTGGTTCCTGAGAATAATGTTTCGTCACATATCGTCTTTGAGCAAGATTTGTTGATGTTAGCAGTTAACCAAGGAGGAAAAGAGAGGACTCAAAAAGGTTTTGAGGAATTAGCTGTAAAATCAGGATTTTCCGGCTGTGAGGTCAAATGCTGTGCTTATAACAGTCGGGTTATGGAGTTCCACAAGATAGCAGATCTGTAATTTGCTAGTGTAGCCTTTTCTTTTCTTTTGTTATTGTTATTTGTAGCTTATAGTAACCTTTCCCTCTCTGATCCACAACTCGAAAATGGGCAGCTCCGAACAAACCCACCCGAACCCATTAACCCAACAACAACATGATCAGGAAGAAGAAGAAGAAGAAGAAGAAGAAGTGGGCAAATTGGCTGTCCGGTTAACAAAAGCGGTGCTACTTCTGATGGTACTGAAGTCGGCCTTGGACTGAAACCTAATTGACATTATCTCAGAAGCTGGAACCGACGCGTTCCTCTCACCTTCCGAGATTGCGGCTCTGCTACCCACTAAGAACCAGGATGCGCCGGTTCTGCTGGACCATATGCTACGGCTCATGGCGAGCTATTCCATCCTCAAGTGCATGATCCGAACCAGAGGAACAGATGAAGAGGCTGAAAGATCGTATGGGGTGGAGTCCATTTGCAAGTTCCTCGTTAAGAATCCAGATGGAGGCTCTGTTGCTCCTCTCTTCCTGTTTCACCATGATAAGGTTTTGATGGAGCGCTGGTAAGTAATAATTTATCTGACACTTGTCTTCCTTAGCAAATACATTGTTCCTTAAAGTTGATCAAAGTTTAACTATTTTGAGTGTTTGTGTTTCTGGATGTTTTAGGGTTAAGATATTTTTAGTAATATTGTTTGTATTTTTTGAAAATACGTATGGGTGAAAAAGTGTGTAAAAATACGTGTAATGTTGTTTAAATACTAAAAATTATTGTTTAAACAACAATAACAAACGGGCACTTAAATGACAGCTTATGAATACAAATCACATGCACTATTTTATGTTTCACTAAGAATAGTATTATATTAATTTTTCTCTATTTTAAATTTTAATTATTTTATTCAAAAATTCAAATAAATACATGTCAAGTTGTGATTGGGGAGTATATATAAAGTTTTTTTTTTTTTTTGGGAGATAATATAGCCAGAAGACATAGGAAATAGATAAGGAATAAGTGGGAAGATAAGACTTACAACACTAGCACTTACAAAAGGACCTAACCTTTATAAGTACTAGCTAGACTTATAAAGTGAGACATGAAATTTATATTCACATTAAAGTTGGTTTATTTAAAAATTGAGTTTGAGAGTGATTGATCGCTTCTTTTTTAGTCTACTTGTTTAACCAAGTAAATATGGTTAAAAAAATGTACTTAAACTTAAAAAAAAAAAAAAAAAAAAAAAAAAAAAAAAAAAAAAAAAAAACCTCTTTAGGAAACAAATACACAAAAGCCAAAGGCACTCTTAGTTGTTTTTATTTATTTTTATTTTAGATTTATGAAGTAGTAAATAATTTAATGGAAAATGTTATATTCCGCCTATTGTCAATTAGGAAAATGCTAAAGTTACTATAAGTTTTATTACATATAACTTACAAACTGGTGATGCAATAAATGTAATTAGTAGGGTTCAACCATCTTATAATTGAATATTTGAATTTCCTTTTTATGTTGGTGACATATTAGTTTGTAAGTTCAATGTAATATAACTTATAGTACCTATAGCACTACTCTATAAATTATGCAAGTGATTGAGTCGTGTGCTATATGAAGGATACTCTACATTTCACTTGAGACAGAGAGAGAATGTGATAGTTTACAAGAGTTGTACATCATTTAATAATTTAAATGACATGAAAGGAGATACCCACTTAAATTTATAATATTTAGTTTGAATCATGAAATTTATCATTTTCCAAAAGTAAGGGTCCTCATATATTGTTGATACAAAAATGAAGTGATTTGTACACAGTGTTCATTGTATATATTGGTTATAAAAACAACTTTACAACTAACACCATTGTATTTTAATTTTATTAATTGTTAAGAGCCTTATAATTCAATCTACACCTCCTAGTATTTTCAAAAGAAATATTTAGGATTTAAAGAGTGATCTAGTGGTGGCTTTACAATGATGTCAGGGTGTTCGTATAAACACCCTGACTTGTAAAAAAAAATTTATATACATAATTATTTTTAACTTTACTTGTTTTGTTTACCTTAAATAAAAAATATTGAACACCCTGACTTGAAAATTCTAAAAATTTGGATTTAACAAAAATAATCTTATCTCTCCAAACATAATACTTAACCCCTTACATAACAAAAAATAAAAGGACCCAACTAACAACAATAAAAATTAGTCCAAATACAGATCTTGGGTTCAACAAAAATAATCTTGACTCCCCAAAAAAAATCCTTAACCTCTTTAAGAAAAACAAATAAACAAAACCCAAATAACAACAAAAATAGCCCAAGCAACAGCAAGAACAATAACAAATGAACAAAAAATTCAATAAAAAATCCATTCAAAAATAAAAAATAAAAATCCTTAATCATTTCAGATTCGTTATTCATTCAACCAATTCCATACAAAGCAAATTTTATAATTTCATTTTTCCTAAAAAAAGGTACTAAAAGACATACTATAGTTGTGAGTTCTCCTCGGCAGTGTTGGTAGCTCAGTTTGTAGTCGCAACATGTATTATCCGTTGTTCCATCTCTCTCTCTCTCTCTCTCTCTCTCTCTCTCTCTCATCATTTCAAACTCTCTCTCTCACTTTATTACTCTAATTTTAACATTTTCAATTACCACTTTGTCCCTTATTAATCCTTTTTTTTTTTTAATCCTTTTAGCTCGACCCTTGCGTTTTTATCGGGGCGTTTTTAAACTATTAATTTGTTCCCAAAAAAAAAGGAAGACTAATAGACGAATTTTTCCTTATTAAATACTATGGAAGGCTTATTCAAGAGTCATTAATGTACTCAGGTACCACTTGAATGATGTAATGCTAGGAGGAGGGATTCCTTTTAACAGGGCCTATGGATGACAGCATTTGAATACCCAGGAATAGATCAAAGGTTCAATCTGGTATTCAACCAGGCCATGTCCAACCACACCACCTTGATTATGAAGAAGATACTTGATGTGTACCAAGGGTTTGAAGGCCTTAAAAGTGCTGGTTGATGTGGGTGGTGGTATTGGAGTTACCCTTAACATTATCACTTCGAAATATCCTCAGATTATGGGCATCAATTTTGATCTACCGCAAGTTGTATATCTGATGCACCTTCTTATCCAGGTACTGTATTGTTTCTTTCTTTGACTTGGGAATTAATGAATATTGGGTTCTTTCATTCTTTTCTTTGTTGGGTGAAAAGGTTCGTTCATTCTTAATTTGTTGATTGTTCGTGTGTTCGATGGTTGTCCCATCAATATCTGTTGCTATTAATGTTGTTATTTCAGAGATAATAGGTATTCCATGACTTACTGGATGTCTTTTGCCAAATAATCTGATGGTTTTATAACGCAAATATGCCATTGATGTCTTTACTTTAGAAATAAAGTTGTCCCATGACTGATATGTGCCAAACAACCCTGATAATGTCCCTTTATTCTTCACTTCTGAACATTTCTAAATGCAAACTTCTGGTTGATCAAATTGTTGGCTTGTTGCTGCTCATGACTAGCATTGTTGTGAAAGAAGATGAACTATTAACCTTTTCAAAATCATGTATTGGTGTAGGTGTGGAGCATGTTGGGGGAGATATGTTTGACAGCGTTCCCAGAGGAGATGCTATTTTCATGAGGGTAAGTCTTTATGATTCTTCTTCTCCCAAAAAAAAAAAGTTGAAATTTGCAGTGGATACTCCCTGACTGGAGTGATGAACATTGCTTGAAACTTCTCAATAATTGCTGGAAAGCTCTTCCCAATTCAGGCAAGGTGATCATTGTGGAATCAATTCTTCCCGTGGTTCCTGAGAACAATGTTTCGTCAAATATCGTCTTTGAGCAAGATTTGTTGATGTTAGCTGTTAACCCAGGAGGAAAAGAAAGAACTGAAAAAGATTTTGAGGAATTAGCTATAAAATCTAGATTTTCTAGCTGTGAGGTCATATGCAGTGCTTATAACAGTCGGGTTATGGAGTTTTCAAAAGATTGCAAATCTGTAATTTGCTTCTGTAGCTTTTTCTTTTGTTTTGCTATTGCTATTTGTAGCTTGTCTTTAATGAAATTCTTTATACTGAGAATTCCTTATCTGAAGCAAGATTCACAATGAAGAACAGCACAGAAATATGATTGCTATAGAGAAACAGAAAAGAGAAAGGAAGAGTGAAGAGAGAAAAGTTTGAGAGAAAATTCTTAGAATTGAGAAATGATTTTCTTGCTTAATAATACATTTGAGCACTAGCTTGCTATATTTACCGTACATGATTGATGAATCTAATTGAATAATTATGAGATCCAAATTATACGGATCTAAACCCGTGAATCCAGGAAGGAGGCTGGAGTGATAACTGATTTTGGCGCCAAACTCAACTGAATCTTGAACACAGCAATACGACATCATTATTTCAGTCTCACACTCAGGGGATATTGGACTTTTGCCCTTATTTTGCAAAAATAACAGCAATATGTCCATGTTTTGAAACTATTTAGGTCCGTGTTCTTGTTTTTAAAACTCGATTTTAACAAAATCAAGTTCGGTATAAAACTCAATATCCTCAAAATCGAATTATATGTACATTTTTAATTGAAACTCAACTTTAGCAAAGTCGAGTTTCACTTAAATTTTTTTTTTTTAATTAAGTGGCAAAATATGCATAATACTCAACGTTGCTAATGTCGAGTTCCACTTATAACTCGATTTTGCTAAAATCGAGTTTCAAAATAGGGACACAGATCTAAATAGTTTTAAAACAGGGATATATTACTATTATTTTTACAAAATAAGGGCAAAAGCCCAATATCCCCCTCACACTCATGCTCAGTAACTAATCCAAAACATTGCGTTTTGTCATAAACCTTTAATGAAATGGTGCGTTTTGACTTCAACACTAACTTGCTTCTAAAACATTGTCGTTTCGGCCATCTATCCTCTTCTCCTTCGTTTTGATCTTCTTTGAACTCAAACCAGAATTCAATCCAGAATCATCTTCAACAATCTTATGGTCTATGAATAAATTGATTGTTGGGGTTCCCTTTCCAATTAAGTTCTTATAATATGGAAGTCTGTTGCTATGTTTGAAGACTTTTTGATTTATTTTCTAGCATAAGCATAACGACTCTCCAATTGTACATGTAACTTGTTAAGTGATGTTAGTTTGTCACTTAGAAATAGTTTATCTAGCTTTTTGCTAAAAGTGTATCAAAATATACTTGCACTTTGAAAAAGTGAAAAAAAAAATAAAATAAAATAAGGTCTTAAAAAATTATACATAAAAACTTATAAGCTGCTAAATGAACACTGCTAGGTGTACTACTTAGACCTCATGTACTAGGTGTACTACTTAGGCCTCATGTAAAAACATAAATGCTGAATGTTAAATGTACTATCAAGGCTAGGAGAGGATTCTTTTTTTTTCCCTGTGAGATAGAGGAAATGGTTCCCATTTGCTTTGTGTTTGAGTGTGTACAAGGAAGATAGTTCCCCCTTCTATCTTTTATCCAGCCAAAAAAAAAAAAAAAAAGTGGCATCTAAATTTAAGAAGATGCATAAATATGCCTCAACATCGAGATACAACATTATCAACTTATCAACTAAGGAAAATGAGGTTAATCCTAAGTGTTTTATTTTATTTTTTTTTATTTTTTTTTTTGAGAAGAAAAAAATGGGTAGAGGATGACCTAAGTTGGTATAATCCTAAATTTTTATTCCTATTACACTATTGTTGATGCCCATTTTTGACAAAAGGCCCAATGGCAGAAGAAGCCCAACAATAAAGAAAATGAGAGGAAAAATGAGTATAAGTGATAAAAGTAAGGTAATAAGCTTAATGGACCAACGTGGCAAGAATGACAGCTAATAGGCCCATGGGCACAATAAAAGGTAAAAGTGAAGTAAATGGGCAGAAAAAGCCCAAGAAAGAGGTAATAAACCCAATGGGCTAATGTGGCAAGAATGACAGCCAACAGGCCCATGAAAATAATAAGAGGTAAAAGTGAAGTAGATGGGCTGAGAAAACCCAAAAAAGAGGCAATAAACCCAATGAGCCAACATGGTAGGAATGACAACAAATAGACTTATGTGCACAATAAGAGGTAAATGTAAATTAAATAGGCCGGGGAAGTCCAAGAGAGGAGGTAATAAATCCAATGGGCCAACATGGCAAGAATAACAGCCAACAAGCCCATGGGCATGACTAGAAAAGGAGCAGCAAAAATGGAAGCCTAGTGGGCTGGAAAGGCAGGAACTTCTGCCCAAACAATGCCCAGTCCATGAGGAAATGAAAGGAAGCAGTACAAGCCCAAAAGCCCGTGAACCCTTCATATTGTAGGAGATAAGTGTAAACACAGTACACATAGTAGAATAAGACAAGGCAAAAACGGCAGGGATTAGCGTGGGAGTAAAAGAAGACAAACGCAGAGTATAGTGGAACTCACACAAGGGCTAGGACACCACCTACTTGTACCTGGCCAATACAAGAGAGGTGAGCCCTCGGTCAAGGGATTCACAGGGTGTGATTTGGTGATAGGGAGAAAATGGGGTCTATTCTGAGGTTCTTGCCAAGGCTTCTTTTGGGAAAATGCCTTGCTAGGATGGCATTTCATCCAAAAGAGGCAAGCAAAGGGTCGGGGCCACTTGATGCATGCCATAGGGATAGGTATAGAAAGAGCCTCCAATCCTTAGCCAGGGGGGAAGGTAGATATTGAGAGAGAAGAGAAACAAAACAAGGAATTTTATTTAGAGATGGAGAGTGGTACAGCAAGCACACTCTGAGCAGAGGTAGTGGTTGGGCAACCAACAGGTTAGTGAGCAATCCTAGAGAGATGCCCACAAGAAACCAAAAACGGTTGGTAAAGCCTTAAGGACAAAAGGGAGAAATACCATAGAATCAAGCAGTATAAAAGGGAGGGAGGTAACCATGAATATGGGAAGACAGAGGGACGGAGAGAAGAGTAAGAAAGAAACAAAGAGCCAGAGAACAAAAGAAAACTAAGTGGTAAAAAAGGAAGAGAGAAAATACGGTAGAAATAGAGGCATGCATCAGTAGACTATCTTTTCTCTCCCTCTCGACTTTTCCACTCTCTAAAACTCTGCAAATCTAAATTCAAAACCATTTAGGCTCTTTCCCCAGCACTAGTAATTTCAATGGTGGAAACCCATAACAAGATTACATGTGTTGGCGTTTGGTTCCCTTCTTGGCCTGTTCCTGCTAAATGATCCAACCCAAGCCTGGGAAAGCAAGCCATCTCCATTACACTTGCTTTGAATCCTCATCACCACTCTGTAGTGGCACCTTTTAGTTTATTTGACATTTCCGTTGTTATTCATTTTGCTACAGTGTTTTATGTTTTTAGCTATTCTGTTGTGATTTCCTTATTTCTATTTACTGTATCAGCTGTTCTACTGTAACCTCATTTATTTTATTTGCAGTATTAGTTGTTTTGCTATAGTTTCACTTGGTATACTTTATTATAGAAGTCATTTTGCTGTAGTATCTTTTGTTGTGCTAGCTGTGACAATTATTCTGCCATGACTACACCCGCTATGCCCAGCCTGCCATACCATTCTTGAGTTGTCTCAACATTGGCCATGTCTGGCTTGCGCACAAGCTGGCCCGTGGTATAATCTCCACGAGGCCAGTCACTATTCCCTTACCCACTAACTCACAAGCCTTGGTGTAGCATACAGGTTTAGGCTCATACACGTAAAAAGGCCCCCACAACTACCAATGTTAATATTTATGTAATACAGTTTTATTTATTAATTTGTAAAAAAAGATTTCATTCAAAAATAAAATAAAGCAGAGCAAAGTATCATACGCTGTAAAATAACATAAGGGATAAATTTTGCCCAATTAACCCCAAAAAAAGTACTAAAATCAACTTATGCATCTATCATGTAAAATGCATTTTTGTATCATACAAATATACACAAGCATTACTGTTATGCATTTCAATTCTTTATTCATTCTTTGTGTTTCCCGATGACAAAGGAAATAGGAGATGGTAGTTGTGGTATAGAAATGACAATAGGTGGGGTGGGGTCAAAGGATGGGGTCTTCACCCCGCCCCGCATGGCGGGGCAAACTACATATCCCCATCCTTGCCCCTTGGGCTTCGTGAGGCCCCACTTCCCCTGTAAAACTTTACTTTGTGTTAATCTACCACACCTCACCCCACACCAATTGCAATTTTTTATTTTTAAAATTTGTTTCATTAATATAAATATACTTGAAACTATAATTAAATTTATTACATCAAATCAAACTATATTTTAGTAAAGATTGAATAATATTATCCTAAGTGTTTAACAAGATAATATCACCAAAAAAAAAAAAAAAAAACTGAATATTTATGCATTTAAATACTTAGTAATACAAACTAAGTCTTTAACACTAATAGAGCAGGGCAGGGTAGGGCTAAAAAACCTAAACCCATCCTTGCTCCACCTCAGGGTGCATGGAAAAAATCTTGCCATATTCCCATCCCACCACCGTTGTGGGGTGGTAAAAACCTGCACAAGACAGAGCGGAGTGGATCGAGGAAAAATTGTCATCCTTATTGTGGTATGTGAAAAGAAAAGAAACATTTTTAAAAATTACAAAAATTTTGATATTTTAATGAAATAAAGTTTGAAATAGATAATTTGATATGGATGTTTTGAAAAGTAGTTAGGTAAAATAGAAAAAGTAAGTTTTTGTGCTAAAATAGATAAAATTTTCGCTTTGAGCTAATGTGAATGCTAAATATGTGGTAATATCATTTTTGTTTATTAATTTGTGAAAGAGGATTTCATTCAAAAATAAAATAGAGCACTAACTATTTGGTAAGTAATTATTAAGTGATATATATGTGTGTGTGCGCGCACGTGCGCGCACATGTGCGTGTGTGTTTTATACATACAATAGAATTTTAACTTATAGCGTCCGGTCCAATCGGTTTTTAGTATAAGTGGAATTTGAATCTCAAAAGATTTTACCAGGTGTGCTAATTGGAATACGATACACTCTTTCCCCTCACATTTATTAGATCTCACAAATTAAATTTATAGTTAAATATAAGCTAAATTACAAATTGTATCCTCTAATTTTGACCAAAATTCAATTCAATTTTCTAACTTTAGGGTGTGTTTGTTTGGGGGTGAAATAGGGTGGACGAAAAACTTTGAAGAGAAAATGAGAAGGAAAACTTTCTTGGAGTGTGTTTAGTTGGGTGGGAAGGAATGAAAATAAATTGTGGGGCTCAGGCATGGTTTTAAAAATCGGACCGGACCGGCCAGTTCAACTGAGAACCAGCCATTTGTCCGATCTGGTTATGGATAAAAATCGAATATCATCTAAAAATCGGGAAAAGCCAGAAACCGGTACGGTTAAACCAGTTTCACAGATTTTGTGAAGATGCTCTAGAATGGAGTTATTTTGCAGAAATATTACTCTCTTTCTTTCTCAGATCTGGAACTTAGGTCGCAATGAAAGGAGGCAGCAAAATGTTGCTTGTTTTTTTCTAGATTTGGAACTTAGTAGTGCTTTGTAAAATTTTTTATGAGGATGTTTCAGTTTCAGGCATGTTGTGTTTTAGTCTTTTAGAAAGAATGAGAGAGAGAGTACACTAGGTAGAGAGATTGAGAGAGCCAGAGAAGTGAAGCCGTGGAGACTAGAGAGTAGAGACGTTTAGGTTGATGGATATGTTTTTGTTGTATTTGACTATTTGTTTTGTTGGGTAGTGAACTGTAACCTCCTTCATCTCTTTAATTTGGCACAAGTAAAATCAATCTCATTGGTCAAATAAATTTAAAAGGAAAGTTTTAATAAATACCCTCCTTCTGGTCTTCCTTAACTTACGAGTAAATAACTAAATAATTCAAATTATTCAAAATATTACTCGTTAATATTGGAGAGAATCAAGGATTGGTGATAGAGCATTTAATAAATTGTATTGAAGTTTGAAACTTGAAACTTGTTTTTTGGGAGTGCGTATTCCGGTGGAGTCAAGGGAGAATATGTGTATTTCTTTTTTCTTTTTTTAGAAACATATATGTGTATTTGTGGTGTAATAAAGTAGGGTGAGCTTTTCTTAAATAAAAAAATTTTAAAAAAAAAGGGTATGGTGAGCTAGGTTTTAATTATTGGATAGCTGACCATCTTTTACAATTCCACATTGCCTCTTTTCTTTTCTTTTCTTGTATTTGGTACATTCATCTTTATTAAAGGAAAAACCATAAATCCTATTAATTTTTGGGAAAGATTTATTAAATCCATTTATTCACTCTTAATATTTATGATATTTTCAAATGAACATTAAACTTTCTTTATTTAAAACATTTAGTTTTGGATATAATGAAACTGTGAACCAATTTTTGGTTTTATTGGAGGATTATTATCTCAATGGTTTAAGAATAATTACTATATAATATTAATATTTAGTTACAATTTTTTTTTTAATATTCTTAATAATATGTGAAAAATTACATAAAATTATTTTTTTTTAACTAAACATAATTAGTTGTAAACTTATTTTAATAATTTGAAAATTATTAATTAAATATTAATAACATCACCGGTTCGACCACTGGTTGGACTCCGATTCGACCAAAAAACTGATAATCAGTCATTTTTCCAATTCTTTCACTGTACCGGGATTTAAACCATGGGCTCAGGTGTTTTCTCTCTAGGCCCACCAAAAAAATTTCTCTCCAAAATGGAGTGAAAACTGAAGGGAGAAAATGAGGTTGCTTAATAGACAAAAATGTCCATATGCACTTACACATGGGCAATTCGTCCAATTCTTTTCTTCTTCTTTTTTTCTTTTTCTTTTTCTTTTTTGTGCTTTCCTGGGCACGTTTCCTCTTCCCTTTTTCTTTTCTTTTTAACCTTTTCCTTTCCTAAACGTTACCCTTTTTTTTTATTCCTTAGGTTGCGGGTGTGATAGTTGTTTTGTTTTTCTTCTTCTTCTTCTTCTTCTCTTTTTTTTTTTTTTTTTTTTTTAACTAGACATGATTTTTTTTTTTTGAGACATGATTTTTTTTTGGGACATCATTTTTATTTTTTAATAAATTGGGTGATTTTTTTTTGTCACTTTTTTGTTTTAATTGGTCATCATTTTTTAACAAGAGTGTATGAATAAATTTATATAAACTCACTTTTTCCATCCCTCCACTTTTCTGCTCCCAACTAAATAAAAATGAGAAAAACTAAAAAATTTTCTATCATTCCGTTTTTTCATCCTCTCACCATTTTTTATCGTCTTACTTTTCTGCCCCTCCCACCAAACAAACCCTTAATTTCGTTCAATTCAATTCTTTAACTTTGATTTTCTTCTTCGCCATTGTTGGTTGAGAGATTATGCTAAGGCCTAAGTGACATTGTTTTTATTTATTTTTTAAAATTTATAATTTTTTAAAAAAAAAACTGATTTTTTTTTATTTAAAACAAAAGTCGGTTTGGATATTATTTTTAGGACAAGAATTTCTTGCACACAAACCTGCAGCAACTGCTGCAAACAAAGACAGACGTCAAAAAAATAAAGAAACACGTATGCAAGGGTTTGAACCAGACAGCACCAGTCCCACAGGCCAAGCCTCTCTCTCTTTGCCATCATTGTTGCTTCGATGAACCAAATCTCTGAACCTCCATAGCTTCGAGAACCCAGTAGAGTTACTCTTCTTGCAAAGCTCCATTGACGCCGACGAAGAAACCCATCTCGCTCTTCAACAAGCAACTTCTCAACGATGGCCGGAGACTCAATGAATTAACCTTAGACCTCAAATCTCCGTCGTAACCGCCCCCGAACAAAAGATATCGGTTAAATATCGGCCGGATCTGACTGTTGACGAAAACATCGTCAGCGATATCGGCGACCCATCTGGATTCATACAAGAAAACGAAAACTCTTCCTCTTCTTCTTCTTCTTCTTCGTGTTCTTTCTCTTCTTCATCTTCAAGTTTCGGCTTCTTCTCATCCAAAATCTCGGGTTTGAAGCTTATTTCATTTTCTGGCATCTCAAAAGCGTCGAGCTTGTTAAAATCTCCGCCTCCTTTATCGGTGACATCAGAGTACAAATAAAAAGTCGGAGACAACAATAAAACCGAACCCTCAAGCATTTTTCCTTAGAAATCCTGCACATGGAGGAGGAGGAGGAGGATGAGAGAGAGGAGAGAGGCGGAGGGGCTTGGGCTTGCGTGGGACTGGTGCCATGACCCTTGCATATGTGTTTCTTTATTGTTTTTTACCCCGGTCCCTGTTTGCAGGAGATGCTGCAGGCTTGTGTGTAGGAAATCATTGCTTTTATTTTTATATTAAAAAATAGGTCGAAACCGGTTCTACAATCTTCAAATTCCAATTTTTTTTTCTTTGTTTGTTTCTTGGGAAAGTGTGGTTTAAAAATTTTCATACTTCAAAACCTTTGAAGATGGAACCATTGCGGTGGAACCCGTACACCTGACCACCTTTGTAGGCTCCACATAGTAGATGATCCTTGTTGGTTTTTTAGTGTGGACGTCGATAAGTTGAATCAAGCTATTATCCTATTTCTCTATTATTGGCTTTGGACCCAACCCAAATGTTCAGTTTATGGTCGGGTATCAGGTCGGTTTTTTTTTTTTTTTTTTTTTTTTTTTTAAGCTTTGGATTCTTCTATAGAATCTATGCTACTATTTAAAAGGCTTTCTTTCTTTATTTTGAATATTCAATTTAGATGCTCAAAATATTTTCAAATTCATCAGTTTCTAATGCTTAAATTATAGGGTTTAACATGTAAAATTAGTAATTTAAAAACTCCTAATTTTTAGCTAAATTAAAAAAGAAAACAATTTTTTCTTTCACCTCTACATCTTTCTCTCATGTTAGTTGTCAAGTATTAATACAACTTCTTCTTTTTAGGATCCTCAATTTAGATACCCAAAATACCTTCAAATTCATCAGTTTTTAATGCTTAAATTATAGAGTTTGACATGTAAAATTAGTAATTTAAAAACTTCTAATTTTTAGCTAAATTAAAAAAGAAAACAGTTTTTCCTTTCACCTCTACATTTTTCTCTTACTAATAAACTTCTTCTTTTTGAAAAAAAATAATAAATAAAATAGCTTTTCTTTTTCCACAAATGTACTAAATTGTTTTTTTCCCACCTCCATATTTCTCTCTCACATTAGTAGACAAGTACTAATACAACTTGTTCTTAAAATAAAAAATAAAATAAAACTTTCATAAGTAAAACATGTAAATCCAAAAAATAAAAATAAAAAAAGTCTCATCGCACATGCGAAACACTTGTGATGAGAATAGTTCCTTATAAAATTAAACCTCCAAAATTAATAATGTTTGGATTTTGGATTTTGGATTTTACTACTAATTTAATAAAACAAATTAATTATTTAATGCCAAAAGTCAAAGTTATATGATAAAAACAACAAAATTAATTAAAGTTTCAATAATAAGTTCTAATTAGCTCAACTTGTAAAATAATGAAATTAAAAAGGGATGGAATTATACGAAAGCCAAAAGATCAGCATGCTTCGTAAACTGTAATAAGATAAGTTGATCAACCCAAGCCCCAAGTCCCAATGATAGAGTTAAGCTTAGGTCCAGTGTATGTATGTGTTGTATCAGGTCTAGTGCACTAATATATTAAACTTGAGCAGTATCCAACTATATAATGTCTTTTGCCTATCTACTTTTTTAGTATACTTTTCAACAAACTCTTGATAATT
Organism: Quercus glauca; assembly: GCA_023736055.1. NCBI lineage: Eukaryota > Viridiplantae > Streptophyta > Magnoliopsida > Fagales > Fagaceae > Quercus > Quercus glauca. Next base: position 37,863,758 of record CM043323.1, read on the forward strand.
TCTCAATCACATTTAAATATTATTTTTTATGACTATATTTTAGTGTTTTTAGTGCATCTTTACAAACTTTCTAAGTCAAAAAATTGTTTTGTTCATTTACAGTACTCTTCACAAAAAGAGAGTGCCCATACATAAGCAAAAACAAAAAGATTTGCTATTTTGTTGATACTATTGTAGTGCATTTTTCAACAAACTCTCGATAATTTCTCAATCACATTTAAATATTATTTTTTATGACTATATTCTAGTGTTTTTAGTGCATCTTTACAAATTTTCTAGACTAAAATCCAAAACTGACCCTCTAACTTTCTTCAGATTTCATTTCAGTCCTCTATCTTTACTTTCGTTCATTTCAGTCTTCTAAGTTTCAGATTTATTCAATTAGGACATTTCCGTTAACTTTTGTTAAAATTTTTTGAAAAAACAAATATGGAAAATAATTTTCAATCATTAATTGAATTTTTTTAATTAAAAAAATTTGAAGAAAAATTTTTAAAATTGAAAAATTAACCACAACATATAACAAAAGTTGATAAAAAAACCTTAATTGAATAAACTTGAAAATTAGAGGACTGAATTGAACAAAAACAAAGTTAGAGGACTGAAATGAAATCTAAAAAAACTTAGAGGGTTAGTTTTGCATTTTACCCAATTTTTTAAGTCAACAAATTGTTTTGTTCATCTACAGTACTCTTCACAAAAAGAGAGTGACTGTACATAAGCAAAAACAAAAATATTTGCTATTTTGCAGATACTATTGTACACTTGTACATGATTTTCAATGCCTCATTTCCTATTTTGCCAATGATTTTGGTTATAGCTCTTTTATTGGAGATGCTATTAAGAGCAATTGCATAAATTTGCAAAATGGAAAAAGTAACTACTTTTACACAATTTGAGCAAAAAATCACCCACATCAATGAGTGTAAACTTGTGTATAAATACACAGTTGCTACAGTTACCGTACATATATGCACAGTTAGAGCAACCACATCAGCTTGTGCATAAGATTCCGTTATTTTACACTTAAAACCTACTTTTTCTATTTTACACCCTCATTTTTACAAAACATATACATCAGTTTATCTATTTTACAAGATATCTCCATAAAATATTCATTCTTCTCAAATTTTTTATTATTTCTCTCAACCACCAATACGCTCTCTCTCTTTACCCATTTTTTCTGATTTGTGCCCTCTCTCTATACCCATCTCTCTACCCATTTCTCTTATCCTCTAGAACCTTCTCTCAGCTCTAACCCCTGAAACTTTCTCAAACAGACCTCCATGGCCTTTGAGCACCCATGCCACCACAGGCAGTGGTCCGACCCTAAGCTCACCGAGCCCTCTATCTCCCACTCTAAACCCGACCCCTCTCTATAATCTCTGAATCTCTCATGGCCGAATCTCAAGCTTCCACCATCTCTGATCCTCATCACCACCACAGATGGTGGTTTCAAGTCTTAAAGGAAACGGACTACCACCACTTCGGGGATGCTCATCCCCTCTCTGCATCTTAGTCTAACCCAAGACCAACAAACACATCTCTTCTGAACCCGAATCAAGATCTTACCGATACTCTCTACTCTCAAACCACTCTCCGATCTACAAGCCTTGAATGACGCGTGAACCACAAGAAGTCAAGCACCGATTGTTCCAGTCAAGCACTGATTTATCTCTTTGTTGGTTTGTCTGTGTGGGTTTGTTTGTGTGTGGGTGTGTTTGTGTGTTGATTTGTCTGTGTGGATGTGTTTGTGTGTGGGTGTGTTTGTGTGCATCTGAGGAAAAAGAGGATGAGGAAAGGAAAGTCACTGAGTTCGTTGTGCACGGAGAAGAGAGAAAAAAAAGGTGCGAACGGAAATTAATAAAATAATAAATACACATGCTACAATAACCGTGCATATATGCATGGTTACTGTAGCAATTGTGCATAAATACACAATTATGCAGAAGCTAGTGTGAGTGTTTTTTTGCTCAAATTGTGTAAAATTAACCACTTTTTCCATTTTGCACAATTATGCCCAACCTGATGTGGTTGCTCTTACTGTAACATGTGTATTTATTATTTTATTAATTTTACGTTCGCACCTTTTTTTTCTCTCTCTTCTCCATGCACAACGAACTCAGTGACTTCTCCTCTCCTTATCTTCTTTTTCCTCAGATGCACACAAACACACCCACACACAAACACATCCACACAGAAAAATCAACACAAAGATACACAAACATACCCACACACAAACAAACCAACAAAGAGATAGATCAGTGCTTAACTGGAATGATCGGTGCTTGTGGAACCGTCGGTGCTTGACTGGAATGATCGGTGCTTGTGAGTCTTGTTTGATCGGTGCTTATGGGTGAGAGCGGCGATATTGGAGAGGTGTGTTGAAAAGTGCGAGGCTTAACGGAGTAGTAGAAAAAGCAATTGAGCCCAATTTGGTTGTTCTGAAACTAGTGGGCTTAGTAGTTGGAAAGAGTTCTTTTTCCGATTATTGTATATGGTTGTTGTGGTTGCTGTTGTAAAGAGTTCTTACTGTAGCATGTGTATTTATTATTTTATTAATTTCACATTCGCACCTTTTTTTCTCTCTCTTCTCCGTGCACAACGAACTCAGTGACTTCTCATCTCCTCGTCTTCTTTTTCCTCAAATGCACACAAACACACTCACACACAAACACATCCACACAAACAAATCAACATAGAGATACACAAACACACCCACACACAAACAAACCAACAAAGAGATAGATCAATGCTTAACTGGAACGATCGGTGCTTGTTCAGTGCTTGTGGAACCATCGGTGCTTGTGAGTCTTGTTTGATCGGTGCTTGTGGGTGAGAGCGGCGATATTGGAAAGGTGTGTTGAAAAGTGTGAGGCTTAACGGAGTAGTAGAAAAAGTCATTGAGCCCAGTTTGGTTGTTCTGAAACTGGTGGGCTTAGTAGTTGGAAAGAGTTCTTTTTCCGATTATTGTATATGGTTGTTGTGGTTGCTGTTGTAGTTGTTGTTGATGGCGAGCGATCTAGGTTGATGGGTTAAGAAAAAGACCCGAGAGGTTGGATCGGTAAGAGGGTTGTGGAGCTTGGTTTGTGGATAATCGGTGAAGAAGTCTGGGGCCCCACCACCCGTGAACCCCAATGCCATTGTTTTTGTGATTATTTGGGTTGGTAGTTTTTGAGAAAGAATGAAATAAGGTAGGAGAGAGAGAGAGAGAGAGAGAGAGAGAGAGAGAGAGAGAGAGAGAGAGAGATCTGAGTTCAAAAATGGGTATAGAGATAGGTAGAGAGATAGATATAGAGAGAGCAACAAATTAGAAAAAATGAGTAAAGAAAGAAAGCATATATACAAAGGGTAGTTGGGAGGAATAAAAAAAAATAAAAAAATAAATATTTTATTAAAATATTTTATAAAACAAATAAACTAACGTAAATATTTTATAAAAGATATAGCGTAAATATTTTATAAAAGATATAGCGTAAATAAAAAAATCTTATTAACTAGCCGACGAAATTGCTGTAAAGGTGCCATTTTGAAAGTTCGAACTACAAACTTCGAGGCTCGTGGATCAGAAGATTCAGAACCTGCACCTCTTACATGGATCCACAGGCACGAGAGATGAGTAGCTCCGAACAAACTCACCCGAATCCGATAACCCAGCAAGAAGAAGATGACGAAGAAGTGGGAAAATTGGCGGTCCGGTTAGCAAACGCGGTGATTCTTCCGATGGTTCTGAAGTCAGCCTTGGAGCTCAACATCATTGAAATAATCTCAGACGCGGGCGCCGGCGCGTTCCTCTCACCTTCGGAGATTGCGGCTAAGCTGCCCACCAAGAACCAGGAAGCGCCGATTCTGCTGGACCGGATGCTTCGGCTCTTGGCTAGCTATTCCATCCTCAAGTGCACGCTCCGAACCAGAGGAACAGACGGAGAGACTGAAAGATTGTATGGTGTGGGACCCATTTGCAAGTTCCTCCTTAAGAACACAGATGAAGGCTCTGTTGCTCCTCTCTTCTTGTTGCATCACGATAAGGTCTTCATGGAGAGCTGGTAATTATTGATTAATCCCATGTTTTCTCATCCTGGTTAATAGTTTTTATCATATTTATAAACTCTGTCAATTATGCTTTTCAGGATTTAAAAAAAAAAAAAAAAAGTTGGTTCTTTAGTAGTTTAGTTCAAAATGTTATATTGCACATGTAAATAAACATGAAAAAAAGAAAAAGTGATCATTTGGGCTATGTGGTATATATGGTTGATGCATAACTGAAATGACCTATACAAAGTGATCACTGTATATAGTGATTATAAATGAATTTATAACTCATACTATTGTCGTCGAATTCTATTGGGTTTTTTTTTTTTTTTGGTGGTACTAATGTGTTCTTAAAATGTGTCAATTATGCTTTTCAGGGGTAGTTTCTTTAGTAGTTTCGTTGAAAATGTTATATTGCACATGTTAAAAAAAATTAAGTGATTTGAGCCATGTGGTATTAATTATACATGGTTGATACTTGATACATAACTGAAATGACCTATACAAAGTGTTCGTTGTATATAGTGAGTGTAAATGAATTTACAACTAGCACTATTATGCTCAAATTCTATTGATATATATATATATATATATATATATTTTTGGTCTACTCCTGTATATTCTGCAGGTGTACTCCTCGAAGAACTTTGAATTATTAAGAATTCGAATTTCTAATATAATGTGTTTTAACTTTTTAAATTTTATGGTAGGCTTATTGAAGAGTCATGAATTTACGCAGGTACCACTTGAATGATGCTATACTAGAAGGAGGGATTCCCTTTAACAGGGCCTATGGGATGACAGCATTTGAATACCCTGGAACGGATCAAAGGTTCAACAGGGTATTCAACCAGGCTATGTCGAACCACACTACCATGATGATGAAGAAGATACTTGATGTGTACAAAGGGTTTGAAGGCCTTAAAGTGTTGGTTGATGTGGGTGGTGGAATTGGAGTTACCCTTAACATCATCACTTCAAAATATCCTCAGATTAAGGGCATCAATTTTGATCTGCCGCATGTTGTATCTGATGCACCTTCTTATCCAGGTAGTGTATTGGTTCTTTCTTTGACTTGGGTGTTAAAGATACTTTAAGTTGTAAACAAAAATAAATATTGGTTTCTGTCATTCTTTGTTCATGTGTTTGATGATTGTCCCCTGACTCGATATCTGTTGCTATTAATGTCGTCGTTAAGATAATAGTTATCCCATGACTCACTCAATGTATTTGGCTAAATATTCTCATGCTTATAAGTCAAATATGCCATTGATGGGGGTTTGCTGATTCAGTTTTGAAGTAGGGAGAAGCTTGAGTTCTGTTGGGAACTTGGTTTTCTGATTTAGTTCTAAGTAGTACTAGTCTGGCTTGTAAACTCAATGCTAGTTGTGTTTGTGTTGTGGTTGTTTCTAAGCTTGTTTCCCTTTGCTTAGTTGAGGTACTCTCTGGGCTTGTCTTGGGGGTTGTAGCTTTCTTGTTTTTTTTTTTCTGATGTATTTCAGACCTTAGGTCTGGTGGGATGCTGTTGTTGTTGCTGGTTTCCAGCTTGTGCTTTAAAAATAATTTCTTTATTATCAACCAAAAAAAAAATATGCCATTGATGTCTTTATTTTAGAAATAAAGCTGTCCCATGACTCATATATGTTGCCAAACAACCATGATGGCCCTCTATTTTTCACTTCTTGACCAGTGATAAACGCGAACTTCTGGTTTGATCAAATGTTTGCAGCTCTAACTCTTTCAAAAGCATGTCATGGTGTAGGTGTGGAGCATGTGGGGGGAGATATGTTCGAAAGCGTTCCAAAAGGAGATGCCATTTTCATGAAGGTAAGTCTTTATGATTCTGTCAATTCTTTTCACTGAGCTTTGTAGATTTACTTTGTTGTTCAAACCAAATAACCATCTCATTAATGTTATGGAAGCTAAAATAAAATTTAAAGACCAACATTACATTATGATTCTAGGATAAGGATTACTAACATAGTAGGTTGGTGTGTGGAGTCATAAAGAGACTATTGTATGAAACCTCACAACCCCATACCATGCCATAACCATGGCCTTGATTGTGGGGAGTTTTCCTTGCTTGAGCATGAGAGAGAGAGGCATTTCCCCATATAGATGGTTCTCTCTCTCACTCTCATCATTTTGATGTTGTATTTTATATATGCAGTAATTTTGGCACCAATGCAACCATGCCCGCAAAAAAAAAAAAAAAAAAAAAATTCTTTGTTCTCCAATATCTTAGAACTTGAAATTTGCAGTGGATACTCCATGACTGGAGTGATGAGCATTGCTTGAAACTTCTCAAAAATTGCTGGAAAGCTCTTCCAAACTCTGGGAAGGTGATCCTTGTGGAATACATTCTTCCCGTGGTTCCTGAGAATAATGTTTCATCCAATATCGTCTTTGAGATAGATTTGTTCATGTTAGCTCAAAACCCAGGAGGAAAAGAAAGGTCTCAAAAAGATTTTGAGGAACTAGCTGTAAAATCTGGATTTTCAGGCTGTGAGGTCATATGCTGTGCTTACAACGGTTGGGTTATGGAGTTCCACAAGACAGCAGATCAATAATTTGCTAGTGTAACTTTTTCTTTTGTTTTGCTATTGCTATCTGTAGCTTATTTTAATGTCCAACACCTTTGGTCTCAATAAATTGACTGTTGCTCCCTTTTCAACTATGTTAAACTTTTCAGTTGTAACTTGTAAGTGATACTTAGTTTGTCATTTGTTGTTGTTTTTGTTGGTAGAATAATTGAAGTGACTATAGTAGGTATAATAATCTCTTGTAAAAGCACAAATGCACAATGATGAGGGTTTTTTTTTTTTTTTCGAAGATAAGAGGAATGATGCCATTTGCTTTGTGTCAAGTCCGGTTTATCCTTGTTTTTGCAATATACTCTGTCCCCAAAACCCCACCCCCCCCCCCCCCCCCCCCCAAAAAAAAAGGCATCTAAAATTAAAAAAGATGCATAAATGTGCCTTTACATGGAGATACAACGTTATCATTCAAGGAAAATAAAGTAATCTTCTGTAGTCCTATGTTTTTGTTCCTATTGCACTACAAATGTTAATATTTCTGTAGCACATTTTAGCTGCATTGTACTTTTAAGGTAACTTCGAGGCTTCTTCTCGCTTTAGCCTTAAGGTGGTCTTGAATTGAGATGCTATCGACTTTGTGTTGGTTGTAGGCTCAGAGTGCCTCACCAAGAGGAAATTACCTAGGAAGGACAGGTGCGGATTCAGGTTCAATTGCGGGTGCAGTGCAGTAACACGGCAATTTTTGAAAAAGTAGGACATGAGTGTGGCGAAATACATTTATTAATTAATTATTAAATATATTTTTATTTATATTTTCTATATATTATTAAGATTTTATTTTTCAAATAATGTTAAAAAATATATATCAATTTAAGAGGAATAATGGATAATAAAGTGAATATATAACTATTAAATGATAAATCTATAATAATTATAAATCTATATTTCCGCCAATATATTAAATTAAGTTTTTTCTCTTTTTTTTTTTCTTTTTTTAATAAATATTTCCACCCATACCGGGTCCTATTTCGAACTGTTTTGAACCGAATTAGGCAACATCGAAAAAAAAAAAAATTGTCGGTGGACGCGCGTCCTTGCAAATCTGACTTAGGTGCGCCAACCAAATCGACGCACCCGTGCTTCCTTGGAAATTACCAAGTCGTGAGATGATTGTAACATGTGAAATCAGAAGTCTTAATGTTAAGATCGGCTTTGATCTACTTTAAACTACATTGATCGTTGCTAAACATAGAATTTAAATAAAATATATTCAAGACTAAACAAAGAACAACCAGGCGACTTTGATGCAATACTTAACTTCAAGGAAATAGATTCGATGCTAAGTTAAGCTAGTTTGCAAAAAAATATTAATTTATGAAGGGAAACTTACTTCACCACCAATCATGGATATTTTTTTTTTTTTTTTTTTTTTTTTTTTTTTTTTGTGAAGCTTGAAATTTTATCAAGCACTAGCAAAATGAATTACATTGTGTGCAGGAGCTACCTCAATCATACATGGGTAGTCTTCTATCCAAGTTTCATAACTTGAAATGCCTTTAGCGTATTGAGCTAAGATATGTGCTGGTTTAGTTCCTTGTCGCTTGATATGAGAAAATACACCAATCAGAAACAATGTAGTTCAGCTGCAATACCATAGATGAATGTACGACACTCCGATACCTAGCCCAACGATACCTTAGACCTTAACTCAATAGTGCAGCCCATGGGCCCAATCTCTCTCTGTTCGCAGAACCTTCCCAAACCCACAGATGCAACAAACCCGTGTTTCGTAGGACTCAGAAGCCCGAGCAGGCAACCCGCAATGGCACAATCCTTGCTTCACTACCTAGTCCATGTTCGGCGAACCGCCCCAAGCACGAAGAAGGATGTTCGGATACGCTACCCCTCGTATGCACGGCAGTGTCCTGGGGAGTATCGCTGCTGGGCGTATTCTTTGGAATGGGAACCAGTTCCAATGCCACTCCTGCCATACTCCACCAAACGCCCACTTAGCTACAATAATATTGGACCTCCTTCCCCACTAACTCTGTGAGTAATCATGATTCTTCCACAAATTTGAGGCTATAATTATGAAAAACAAAAGGAGGAAGAAGGTTGTTGAGAGGCATTGGAGGCAACTTATAGTTAAGAGTAACGGAGTAGTAAAAAGGATAAGGAGAGAATTCAGAGGTTTGAGAGGTTAAGTTGGATCTCTAAGTTAGAATCGCCTAGAATAGGAAATCCTAAGCCCATGTTACAAATAGATTGTAAGCCCAAGCGAGGATCGGCCCATCAACCTTGCTTCAGGCGTCTACAATGACAAAGGACATTGCTAAGCACTAGTTGTATCTGACAAGGAATTTTTGTATACTATCAACAAGTCACACTAAGATAATGTCCCTAATTCCCACATCCCAAGCAAAATGAACCCCTTCTTCCATAGTCTTCACCTTTAACTCTAGAGTGCCCATTGGTACAGAAATCTTTTTCTCAACGTTGCTATCACACAAATTTTATGATCCCAAATTACCAGACTAGTTCCATTTTCCTTGAATTGTTCAAACACATTTGCATCAACATTAACCTTATACCATGGCAGTTTTGGAGGTTGCCAACAGACCTCCTCCTCCATTGTTACATCTTGCAACCGGAAGTTGGCCACTTGAAAGTCTTCCAAGTAAGCCTTTGCATGACCTAAGTGTGATTAGCTACCTATCATTTAATTGATGTTATTGCCAACTGAGGACTAAGAGAGCAGGTAGTTTTCGCCAATTAAAAAAATATCTGTGAACTGTTGACATAGGTTCATAGATTTTTATATTTTGGGGGAAGGTGCTACCGTGTTAGAGCAACCACATCAGCATGTGTAAACTCTTACAAAATAGAAAAGGTTACCCATTTTACACATTTTGACCCAAAAAAACACCCATGTCAGTGGGTGTAAAATTGTGCATTTATGCACAATTGCAATAATAACCATGCATATATGCACGGTTACTGTAGCTCTTACATTTATTATTTTACATTTTTTTTCTCTCTCCTCACCTCACTCTCTCATTTTCAGCTTCTACTCTCACCTCTTTCTCTTTTATCTCTGGTCCCTCAGTCCAGCCTCACCAACATGATTAGTACAGAAAGGAGAAGAGATGACATCTCGGCCTGAGTGATGACATCTCAGCTCGGTGAGGCCAATCATGGAGGTTTTTCCAGTACCAAATTGGGCCTAAGCGATGACATCTCGACCCTAGAGAATCGGAACCACAGCAAAGCTCATTACTACCTGGACCTCCTTTAAGGTCTCGAACTCTAGTGCCTCCTCCGGTGTCGTGACCCATCGTGGGTTTTGGTGGACCATGCTTACGTTGTTGAGGTCTGACATTTTTTTTTGGTCTTGATTTTCTGTGGGGTTTAGGGATAGTGAAAAAAAGAAGGACTAAGACAATGAGGGTCTAGAAGCTCCAAAAAATGAGTAAGGAAAAGGGGTTGATGGTGGTTGATGATGGATTTTCTATTTTGGATTTTTTTTTTGTTTGATTAGTTTTGGATTTTCTGTTTGATCAGTAGGTTTTGGGGGGGGTGATGGTGGCTAAGTGGGTTGATGGTGGTGGCTGGGTGGGTGTGGATTGATCTGAAGATGAATATTTTATTTGAATAAATGTGTATAATAGATAAATTGATGTGAGTATTTTGTAAAAATGGAAGTGTAAAATAGAAAAAGTAGATTTTAGATGTGCAAATTTACAAATTTTTGCATCTACTGATATGGATGCTTTTAGGCACCCTACAATATAACAGTTACCAGTTACCTTATTGCTATTTGGGTAGTATCAATTTTTTTTATCATGTGTTAGTATTTTGGATTTGTTTGAGGCCAAGGTTTGTAATGGTTAGTTGGTTACCCTATTTTGCCACTTCACGTATTGTAAAAGAAAGTTTTTTTTTTTTTTTTTTTTTTAATCTTTCTTGGAACATGGCCAAAAACTGTTCTGTTCCATCTTGAAAGTTCCTCTGCACATCTTTTAAGACCAGCCACTGTATCACTAGGGTTATTAGCTCTCACACTCCCAGTCCAAGCCTCCTTAATAACATCTCTACAATCTTCTCTTCCTGTCCACATAGCTTCAAACTAAAATCTTATCTTTTGGGGGCTTTGCAGAGCAAAAGAATCAGCGATCAAGAGTACACAATGGTCACTAGTAGTTTCCATAAGATGGTGCACTCTCATGTCTCTAAAATTATCAATCCATTCCTGCGTAACTAAAGCACGATCTAACCGAAGATACATTCTATGCCTTCCTCTTGCATATTACACCAAGTGAACTTCGGACCACAGAACCCAAGGTCCATGAATCTATAACAATTAATTGCTTCCCTAAACTCATTCATCTGCTTTTGAGATCTTCGAGCTCCCCCCATTTTCTCCGCAGCGGAAACAATTTCATTAAAATCCCCAAAACACAACCAGGGAAGCTGAAATTTTCTATTAAGAACCCTTAATAAATCCCATGACTCCTTCCTTCTATGAACCTCACGATTTCCATAGAACCCGGTAATCCGCCATTTAAACCCTGAACTTTCAGTAACAATGGCATCAATATGCCTATCTGAATAACTTTAAACATCAACACTAATATCCTTCCTCCACAGAAGAGCTAAACCTCCACTTCTTCCATGGCTGGGAACAACTAACCCATTAATAAAACCAACACTCCCTTTCTTTTTATCCATACTATTCTTTTTCAGTTTTGTTTCCGATAAGAAAAAAAAATCGGGATCCCATTGTTGCACCAGACCACGCAACGCTCGAACTGACCGAGGGTTCCCAAGCCCTCGGCAATTCCATCCCAAAACCCTCATTAAAACATATCCAAAAAAGATTGAAAAGATACAGGGGTACAAACAGAGCATCAAGCAGACCTAGTACAATGGAAAAGTCCTAAAATCAAACTTCTGATAACCACATAAATAAACACAAATCATGTAAAATACTCACTGATTGCTTGGAAACCACCTTGTCCAAATCACACCAACTCTAGGAGTACCCCCACTTGCCAGAAATTCATCCCACAAAAATGCCTCTGGCAGCTTCAATCACCCACACCTTCGGCACAAGATCTTCACAGAGATTACAAAGGGTTAAGATTAACCATAGAAAAACCAAACAGCTACCAAACTATACCCACTCCAGCATAATCGGACCCACGGCAAAGGGCTAAGATCTACACAGCACAATCGGACCCGCTTAAGATACTGAGAAAACGCTAGATGAAATGGTAAAGACCCACAAAGGGGTTAGAGGACTGACAATGGTGAAAACGGTACAGACCCACAAAGGGATTGGAGGACTGACGATGGAACCTGAGCTCACAAGCCAGCCGAGATAAGCTCGTGCATACACTATCGAAAAACAATACTGTGCGCCGAGAGAGAGGGCTGGAACACCACGAACCAGAGAGAAGAGAGAGAGACGGAACTCTCTAGAAAGGACTGGAACCTTTCGGTCCAGAAAGAACAAACTCCTACTTGGGAGAGAAAAAAAGTCTAACGGAAGGGTGTTTCGATATGTAAAAGAAAGTTTTAGAATTTGGTGTTTGTAAATTGTTGATATATATGAAGTATAGCACTGAAATGTAATAAAAAACAACACTCAATTTGCTTATAGCCTTACATATGGGGAGTGAAAGCTGACAGTAGACAGGTGTAATTGCCCCCTTGGCCGGCCAACAAATTAAGAAAGTTTTAGAATTTTGTGTTTGTAATTTGTTGATATATATGAAGTATAGCACTGAAATACAATAAAAAACAACACTCAATTTACTTATAGCCTTACACATGGGGAGTGAAAGCTGACAGTGGACAGGCGTAATTGCCCCCTTAGAGCATTAGCATTGGAGAATGCTAATGCCATATGTAGGGTGTATTTAGCATTTCAACCCTTAAAATCTACTGCATCAGAGAATTGCAAACCCAAGAATTGCAAATTTTTTTGCAATTCTGCTACAGTGCAATTCTACTTGTAGAATTGCATTGTAGTAGTATTGTAAAAATAAAAACACTATTTTATTCTGCTCTGAACTCTCCCACTCTCTCAACTCTGTCCTCGTCTCTCTCTCTCTTTCTCCCTCGCCCTTTCCTCTCTCTCAATTCTATTTGCTCCGATGGGTTTAATGTAGCTTCGATGGGTTTGCTCCGATGTGGGTGTGGTTTACTCCGATCGGTGTATCATGGGTCAAGTGGTGGATTGGCATGGTGGACTGTGGGTTATGGGTTATGAGTTATGGATTTGGGTCGGTCTGGGCGTGACATAGCTGGGTATTGATTTGGGTTGATCTGGGCGTGGATTGGCGTGGGTTGATCTGGGCGTGACAAAGCTGGGTTTTGGATTTGGGTGTTGATTTTGGATTTGGGGTCAGCATGATGGAGCTGGGTGTTGATTTTGGGTTTGGGATCAGCATGGATTGGTGGAGATCAGAGATCGTGGTGGCGGTTGGGTCTGGGTCGATGATCGGGTCATGGAAGAGGATCGGGTTGTGGTGGTGGTGGCTCCGATGATTATTATTTTTGAATGGGTTTGCTCCGGTGGGTTTCAAATCGGCTGGGTTTCAAATAGGCAATTGTTGTTGATGGGTTTGCTCCGGTGGTTGTTGATGGGATGAGGTGTTGATGGGTTGAGGTGCCGTGGTTGTGGTTGTTGATAGGTTAAGGTGCCGTGGTTGTGGTTGTTGATGGCTTGTGTGTTGCTAGAGGTTGAGGGAGAAGGAGAGGAAAAAAAAACTGTTGGAAAGCGCAGGAAACATGAGTCTAAAAAAAAAAAAAAACTGTTATAAAGAAATAGTAAAGAAAGATTAAAAAATAATATTTTAATAAAAATAGAGTTTTGGGATGTAGGGGGTATTGCAAAATTGGATGGTATAATGATAAAGTGAGGTTTTGGAATGGTAAAATAGAGTAGCATTAGCATTTTCCAATGCTAATGCTCTTAGCCAACCAACAAATTAATAGCCACTATTTGCCCTTGTCCCCTCCCCCAAAAAATGCTAAGTCTAGAAAAACTTACACAACTTGTCATCGACGGATGTAATTGTCCCCTTGGCCGGCCAACAAATTAACAGCCACTATTTGCCCCCCATTTCTCTTAAAAAATACTAGGATTAGAAAAATTTACACAACTCAACATATGGCGAGTTGTGAGTGATAGAGGTATGGACCCATTACTTACAACTCGCCACGTGGCGAGTTGTAAGTTGTAACAAAAGTTATGTAAGTTTTTTGTGATACTAGCATTACTCCTCTCTCTTTTGAGAAGCCTGCCTATCTCATATAATGATTTCATTTTCTTTTCTGGTTTTTTTATTTATTTATATAATTGTTTATTTATTTCTTATTATTATACTATTTTTTTATAGGATTATTGTACTAATTTTATATTATAGTTATAATCAATACCTTTTGTATCTTTTTATATACACTATTTTCTCCTTTTATATATCAAATTAGTGCCAGTTTGTTTCCACGTTTTGAGCCCAAAAAGGGCTTTTTGAAAAAAGCCAAGCCTAAATGTGCATTTTTGGTTTGTGAAGAAAACGCGCAGCATGGGAAAGGAGCTCAGAGCTCCATTTTGGAAAACGCCTCGTGCATGTTTGAAATCTATCCGTTGGACTCACAGGGCAATTACCAAATTACCCTTTCACACCATTCCTCTCATCTCTCTGCTCTGCCCTCTACCCTCTCAATAACAAATTTCCAAATCCAAACTTAAAAAAAATCTATAACAAATTCCTAAATCAGCTAAGGCAAAAAAAAAAAAAAAAAAAATCAATCTCTTACAAATTAGGATTCCTCAAAATGCAAAACAAAAAAACTCAGAATATAGCAAAATCTTTCAAATGGAGTTCGTACCCATCTTGCGGTGGATGGATTATGGAGGTTTGGAGAAGAAGTTGAAGAGTCTCTCCAAGAGGACGGATGAGTTCCGGTGGCTCTTAGAACACGTCGAGAACGCAATCATTGAAGCAACCGACACCGAAACAGTCCCCGCCATCATCGTCTTCGTCGGAGGGACACTCCAAATCCCAACAACCACTCGCGACTCCTCTACCACTGCCATCGCCACCTCCACAACCACCGCTGCGAAGAAACGTAAACAACTGTCGAATAGCAAATTCGTGGACATTGTAAAAGATGGCAGGGAAAAAAAAAAGGAAGAAGGAAAGCTTGGGACGTTCTGGAGTTTGGAGGAATGGCAGGGAAAACAAAGAAGGAAAGAAGGATAAAAAAGAAAAGAGTAAGGGTAAGTGTATTGAGGAGAAAAAAAGAGGGAAAAAAAAAGGAAAAGAAGAAGAAGAAAGAAATGCCGTGTGTGGAGGATAAAAAAAGAGGGGAAAAAAAAGGAAAAAAGAAGAAGGAAATGTTATCACAATTTTTTCACAATAAATCTTAAGTGGTAGGTTAGTATTAGCTAATATTAGTGAGAAAAAAATAATTTTTTTAGAAAGAGAAAAAAATAATTTTAATAGTACGTTAAAATTAAAATCAGTATCAATTTTTATCACAATATTTTCACAATAAATCTTAAATGGTAGGTTATTATTAGCTAATATTGGTGAGAAAAAAAATAATCTATATATATATATATATAAAACCGAAACTTTTAAAACTCTCACAATTTTCCACATCATCACTATTTTCTTTTTCTTTTTATCTTTGATTCTTTTTATTTTAGGTTTTATATCTTATAACAATAATATTGAAAAACGTATACAAACTTGGAGGCCTATTTAAGGGCTCCATAAAACTTGATGGACAAGAAAATATATTCTAAAATAAGCCCTAATTAATACCTAACCATAATAGGAACCAAATTTGACCTAAAAAAACATTAAAAGAGCCTAAAAACAAGGAAATAAATCACCTAGACTTAAAATAACGTTTTTTGCATAAAAATACCAAAATCTCTTCTCTCCTTAAAACCCTAGCAATTACCATCTCAAAACCCTAAACTCAACTTCACTTTAAGATTAAAAAATAAGAAGGAGAGAAACTTACGTAAAAAAAAAACGTAAGTTTTGTCTTTTTTTATTTGCTTTCATATGTGCCTGAAATTTTCATTCTGTCTTATTGTTTTATTATGTTTAGAATTGATATTCTTATAAGTATTTGGGTTAATCTCTATATTTTGATAGTGTTTTTATGGGTTTGGTTTTTAGGTTGAAATTCTAATAATTATTTTATATTGTATATGGCAGATGAAGCATCTCTATTTTGCTTTATTGTAAAAGCTGCAACCTATGTCTTCCAGCCTAATGTGTGGTAAATTTTTATATGTTCTTGCTTTATTGAGAATTTTTATTTGGGTTCATGTGATTTTTTGTTTTTTTATTAAAACTTTGATTTTTGGTTGATTAATTATTTGTTTGGATTAATTTCAATTAATTATTTGTTTGGATTCAACGTAAAAGATAATGGAATTAGGTGTTATAAATTTGATAATGTTCCATGTTTTGAATTGTTTATATTATTTAGACTCCTGGTAGGACTCTCTCTTCTCTCCTTAAAACCCTAGCAATTACCATCTCAAAACTCTAAACTTAACTTCACTTTAAAATTAAAAAAATAAGAAGGAGAGAGACTCAACTAAAAAAAAAAAAAAAAAAAAACGTAGGTTTTGTCTTTTTTATTTGCTTTCATATGTGCCTGAAATTTTCATTCTATCTTATTGTTTTGTTATGTTTAGAATTTATTTTCTTCTAAGTATTTGGGTTAATCTCTATATTTTGATAGTGTTTTTGTGGGTTTGGTTTTTGAGTTGAAATTTCTAATAATTATTTTATATTGTATACAGCAGATGAAGCATCTCTATTTTTTGGAGAAAAATCAAAACTGCAACCTATGTCTTCCAACCCAAGGTGTGGTAAATTTTTATTTGGTATATTATATATGAATTTTTTGAATTGGAAGGGTTTTGTTTGGTTTTGAAGTAGAATTTGGGGATTCTATAGAATTTGGAAGGTTTAAGTTTTGGGGTTTTTGGTATTTGCGTCTTAGTAGGTTGATCTTAATTCTTTACCTTATATGTTTTTTCTTTATTAAGAATTTTTATTTTGGGTTCGTGTGATTTTTTGTTTTCTTAATTAAAGTTTTGATTTTTGATTGATTAATTATTTGTTTAGATTAATTTCAATTAATTATTTGTTTAGATTCAACGTAAAAGATAATGGAATTATGTGTTATAAATTTGATAATGTTCCATGTTTTGAATTGTTTATATTGTTATTAATACGACTAAATAAGATTTGTTTTTATCTTTGTAGTTTATATCAGTTTTGAGTGTGTGTATATATATAACTTTTGGAAATTTTGCTTTATTAATTTAAGAATTGTAAATTACTTTGTAGGTTTCAGTAACTATGTACCTGCAGTGAGACATTGACAATATAAGCATATATATATGGTATTAACATTTTATAAAAATCTTTCTTACAACCCAATAACATTCTACGTTAGACAACACTTCTAAACTAATGAAAAGCATAGAAGTTAAATATTTATTCCCATTGTATTTTATTTAATTATGACAGGTCCATTTTTTTTTAAACGCTAACTAGCAAAATGTCTATAATATGCATATTATTAACCCAATTTTCTATTTCTAAATTTCTTAGATTTTATTATATCAATCTTTTTTTCTTTGAAATTCTTGGTGGGTAAATTAGTCTCTTACTAATTCTTTTATCTTAACGTGATATTAGTTAATTGTCCTTTTATTTAACTATCCCGTGCATCGCACGGGTTAGTGACTAATTTTTTTAGAAAGAGAAAAAAATAATTTTAATAGTACGTTAAAATTAAAATCAGTATCAATTTTTATCACAATATTTTCACAATAAATCTTAAGTGGTAGGTTATTATTAGCTAATATTGGTGAGAAAAAAATAAGTTTTTTAAAAAGAGAAAAATTGATTTAAGTATAAAGTAGTTGATTTAAGTATGAAACAAACTCCTTTATATTTACATTGTCCTTTTTGGTAATTTACCACTTAAACCACCACTTTTATAAGTACCAGCTAAACACTCAGTTTTTTCAAAAAAATACTTTTTATCAGCTTTTACCAAACACTTAGTTTTTTGAAAAAACACTTTTTTATTATGCACTTTTTGAAAACTCTACTTTTTGGAAAAAACCCACTTTCAAAAAGCTGAACCAAACTCACCCTTAATATAGAAATAAATATTTCGTACTTTATTAATGTCTTGAAACATTCAAAACTTACGTAAAGAAATAAAAATAGAGGAAAATATCAAAGTTAAGTTTTAAGTAACTGTGGGGCCCAAGAATTAGGTAACCCTGGCCCACTTCGTACCAAGCCCAAGACCCATGCCGAGGAGGAAGAAAACTTTCGAGGACGACCTGGGAAGGTCTGAATCACCCAGGATGACCGTCGAGGACAACCATGTCCTCGGCCAACCCCAATCAGAGGAGGGAGAGTCAACGTCCCATCACAGGCAGCCTCCCAGAGCACCCCAGGAGAAAGTACGAGTATAATGTGCCGATCATGGGAGGATGGTGGAAGAGCAAATCCAAGACAAACTGTCACCTCCACATTAAATGCCCGCCGCTAGTGTTCTGGCTACATTAATGAGGAAATGACCCCTGAACACTGCAGTCTTGGTAGCCGCAACTCACAGAAGGGTAGAGAAACGGCTGATGAGACAAGCACTCAAGTAGTGACCTACCTGGTCAACAAATGTAGGGTTAGGATCGATTGAAAAGAGGTATATAATGTAAGAAGTCCTCCAAAAAAGGGGTGGAAGAGAGGCAGAAAATACTGCAGCACTCACATGACCCCTGTAACTAAGCATTGAAGAAGCAATGAGAACTTCTAACCCCTAAGAAGAGGGCCGAGAACCCAAATCCTACGCTTTAGCTTACGTTCATATCATTCAACCCATACACTACCCTGTTTAGCTGTTGCAATCTTTACTAAGACCTAGTTCTTGAACCCATATCCTACAAGTTCATTGTATCCGGTTAGCTGGGCTTGTGTCCACCTCATCCCAAGGGTGCTTTCCTTGCTGATATGGGACTAGGGTGTCAAGCCTTACATTACAAGGTCAGCCCTTGGTGGGGTGAAAATCCTGAACCCCCGCGTCGCATGTGAAAAGCCCAGCCCCTACAAGAATCATTCAATATTCCCTAGAACGAAGCTCCTCGGATTGTACCGAGAGTAACTTTTCCTAGATAAATACAGTTCATCTCTGTTTGATTGTCACGAACACCATATTAACTGTTGTCCATGCGCTAAAGCCTAACTCTTTGACCCACTATCTACAAATTTATTGTATTGGGCTATCTGGGCCTGAGTCCATTCATCTAATAAGAGAAGTGTTCAAACCCAGCCCCTACAGTAACAAAAAAGCAACCGAATGTGGGAGAGTTCTTTCAGTGAGTCAAGATGCTGCATGTCTATCGGGAAGTAAATAAAATTCCTGATGGTCTTGCAAGGAAGGGGTGCATGCAGCAAGTTGATTTTGTTGTTTTCACTACTCCCCCTTCCCCTGACTTTTACTCTTTAGTTTTGTTTGATGTTAATGGTCTGCACTCTCTAAGGCGATCTGCCATTGTTGTAACTGCTATGGACAGCTAGTTGTTTTAATGCATTCTAAAAAAATAACGTGGGAGAGCCCAAATATTAATATACGAATTCTTTCAAAAAAAAATCCAAAAAAAAAAAATTAGAAGAAAAATTTACACTAATAATATCTTATCTACGTATTAAATTAAACACCAAAATTTAGCCAATGCATGCATGAAACTCTCTCTCTCTCTCTCTCTCTCTCTCTCTCTCTAGGTGTGTAGCCTTGCACTTTGTCTTTATTTGACTTTTTCTTTCTAATTCCTTTCTATGCCTACGAATTTAGACTCTAGTCCCGCACACACTAAAAAGATAGAACAATCTCATGACTCTCTCCAAAACTCCAAAATTAAAATTTATTTCCTGAAATATTCTCCCTCAATCAACCAAAGTTGTTGTTAGCTCCATCCTCCCCTCTCTCCCTGAATCGGTTGGTAGTTAGAGCTATTCAGGTCCCTTCCCTTTTAAACTTGACAGTCTCTTGAACATGTGAAATAAAAGTCTTTGCTTTTTCGAAATTCTTCAATCTTTCTTGGGTAGCTTGGCTTTTTTTTTTTTTTTTTTTTTTAGTTTCTAGAGCCCATTTGGTAGAGAAGTTTGAGTAATATTGTTTATAGTTTTTTGAAATACGTGTGAATGAAAAAGTATGTAAAAATATGTGTAATGTTATTTAAAAACTGAAAATAAGTTGTTTAGGTGTTGTTTGGATTTTGCCAAACTCAGTTAACAAAACTGAGTTTTGTTAACTCATATCCCAAAAATCATGGGCCCCACATGGATGATGTTTGTTTGGCTTTTTTTTTCGGATGTTAACTCAGTTAACAAAACTGAGATTTTTGGGATTTTAGTTAAGAAATTTGGAAACAAGAAAAGGTTGTTTTCAAGTTATTGAAATATGAGTTTTGTGGCAAACTTGTAAATAGCTAAACCCGTGTGGGCCCTACGACAGTGTCTTGTCCCATCACCTGCTCAGTTCGCACGCTTGAACCAACGGTCTCATGCCTTTAACTCAACCTACCCTCTTCACTCTCTCATCAGCGCCCTAAAAAACAAAGCTCATCTCTCATTATCCAAACCCACAGCAACACCAACTGAATCCACAAACTCCGATCTTGCACACCCATCTACGATCTTTCAAGCTCTGGCTTCTGAACAACCTAAGCTCCGCCGCTCCAGTTTGTTGCTGATCACCGAAGCATATCTCCGATTTGAATGACATTGAAGATTATTAAAAAATAAAATGAGTCAAGGGGTCCAACAGTACTCCCTTCCCACTTGAAATCCTTCACGAATCCACAATACCACATGGAAAACAAAAACCCAGGACATAAACAAGCTTGCAACAAGAAAGAAATAAATTTATTCAACACCATGGCATACCCAACAAATTTATTCTCATTTTTTCTGAAGATTGCATATATAAAATGAGGGAAAAATTGACACACACTGGTGTTGGTAATCTTCAGAGAAGCCGTCAGATTCGTCATGCCCTTACCCACCGCTGATCAGCCTTGAGAAGCAGGGAGCGATCGTGGATTTCTGGGCTTGGTTTCAGGGACGAGGCAGGAGAACGGAGGTGTAGCAGCATGTTGTGGGTTCGGTTTCAGGGACGAGGAATGAGGAAGATGACGTACGAAGGAACCGTGGAAGCGGCGCAATTGGGCGAGGATGGAGGAGGTGAGCTCAAGGGTGGTCGGCGGCTCTGAGGTTTGAGAGCTGAAGTGTGAAAGTAAGTGTAAGGAAATAGGGTAAAGCATTTTGAGAGATGAAATGCAAACAAAAAATCAAAGGTTAACTGCAGGTATCCGTTCTGTGCGCACTGCACAGTGTCAGTCCTTGGGTCCCATAAAAATGTGAGTTTTTTTGAGTTTTTAAGCAGAAAACTGAATCGGGTTTAGTTGCCAAACAAGGTTGGGAGTATTTTGAGAATTTTTAAGTTATGAGAAATGAGTGATAGGTGATGAGTGATGAAATTTGAGTGATGAGTGATGAGTGATAAGTAACTCAACAACCAAACAAGGCCTTAACAACTGTACCAAACGCACCAATTTTCTCTATACCGGTGCGTTTAAGTTCTTGGTAACTGGGTCTGGGTAGTTTGATATTTGCTAAAGGAGATGAATGAAAAGGCTTTGCATTTTCTATGGTGTCGTACTGTACGACACATTCCAGATTAATCTTGTCTTTTCTTTTTTTTTTCTTTTTCTTTTTTTTTTTTTTGAACAGTGTACACTTATTATCATTTTCTTAGAAGTGCTTCTTTTTTTTTTTTTTTGGTAATATAGAAGTGCTCATTTTATTTGTTTGATTAGAACTAATTATCATATTTTTTGCCGGTTGAGAGCGTTAGATGCTCTATTGATAAGTAAAGCTTCAATAGTGTCTTTTTATAAATCAGGTTTTACTGTTCTGCTCTGTAAATATTATTTTATCCTTTTCTATATTTTAATAAAAAATTATTTTTTATTTTATGGATTTTTTTAAAAATATTTATATGTATCTAAAAATTTATAAAAATAAAACATAAAAAATTTAATTAAATGTCAAAAGGATCTCTAGATAAATTTGTTATTAGATAAACAATGCATGAAAATCTTACAAATGATTAAAAAAATTAATAGATAAAACCCTATTTAAAATTGTCGATTTAGGCCCCAAAATTCATTGAGTCGGTCCTGTGGGAGAGTTCTTGAATTTTCTTTGGAAGTTGGAATTGATATTGATAGTGTACAGAAAATCAATGGGCTGAATGCTCTGGACTTCAATGGGCTAGTGGTTGCTTCGAATGCCTAAAAAGAAAGAAATACAATATCAAAGTTGGAAGGTTCAAACTTATCTTCTACAACTGCTATTAGAAGTTAAGAACTTAGTGGGAAGTTAGAGCGATGAATAGAGATTTTGCTCATACTTTAGAATAGAGGAACGTGGCCCAAATTATAAGTTCTTAAACATAAACTTACTCTGATAATTTCTAAGTGTTGGGAGGTTGTCTAGGTGCTTCCATGCTGGATGACCTTCTTACACTTGGGCGACCTTTTCGTGTTGGGACAACATTTTTGAACTTGGATGACATTATGGACGAACTGGAGATGATCCAATTTTTGGTTCACCATCAGATATCAGAATCAACTCTCTTAGAGATTAGAGTGCTGCTCTAGCCTTCTTTGGTCATTTGATACATGATGTGAAGTTTGCAGGTGCCTTTGGAAAAATTAGCAATTTTCATGTTCGTTAATAAAGTAACTCTGTAGGTCATAATCTTGTTAGATATGCAATCCATGTCACAAGTTTATTAGTGTGAATGGAGGATGTCCTTCCACACCTTATAATTGTAATTCAAGCCAACTTTACTCTTTTTTATTAATAAAATTTACAACTTTCTTCTCAAAAAAAAAAAAAAAAAAAAAAGTCTCTAAAAAAGAGAATTTATTATTATCTTCTAAAAGTGAAAAGAGGAAAAAAAAATCTCAAATTCTTTATGTAATAATTTATTCTCATTTATAAAACTTTGTGTACAAAAGAATAAAACTTGAGAATAATTACATGATAACATAAATTTAAGTAATATTTGGTGTCTATGTAACTGTAAAAAATATTTTCATTCACAAGTAGAATTTTGACTTTGAAAAAAAAAGTGATTAATTCATACAAAAAATATCTATAACAAATAAATCAAATATAATGAATATGATATATTTTTGTGGAATGTATGTGCATACATGTGTCAATAAATTTTGTATTTGAACCAACCCGCCAGCATTTCAGGGAATGATGGGTTGGCTCGGGTTGCCAATTTTTTTTATTTTTTTTTTGCTCCAGGTTGGGTTTATTTTGAGTTAGTAAATTCATAAATCTACCTAATCCAATATGAGTTACCTATATTTAATTTATATTGCATATATATATATATATATATTATATTTTGTTAATTAATCCTTTGCCCCTCTTCCTGATATAAAACATAAACTCTAACCTAATAAGTGATTTTCTCATTTCAGAAGATGGTAGGAGCCAACAAATAGTTGTATTACTGCTATGATTCTATTTTGTTTCTCAATTGAGTTGAAATAAAACTATTTTTGATATTTTATTATTAATTCTTGTGGGGTCGGAGAATCTAGCAACTCCGGCCCACTTTATGCTAGGCCTAAGGCCCGCGCCGAGGAGGAAGAAATGTCCGAGGACGAATCAAGGAAACTTCAATTACTAGAAAGCACTGCCGAGGACAATCCTGTCCTCGGCCAGCCGAGATCATGGAAAGGGAGAGCAAAGTACCATTAGAGGTAGCCCTTCAGAGCGTCCCCAAAGAAAAGACAAGTACAATGAGTTAGTCATGGAAGCATGGTGGAAGAGCGATTCCAGGAGGAACTGTCACCTCCACATTAAATGCCCACAACTAACGTTCTGGCCGCATTAATAGAGAAGTAACCCCTGAACAGTGCTGTCATAGTTGCTGCAACCCATAGAAAGAATGGGAAGGTGACTGATGGAACAAGCACTCAAGTGGTGACCTGCATGACTAACAAATGGAGGGCTAAGATTCACCAAAATGGGATATATAATGTAAGAAGTCTTCCAGAAAGGGGGACAGGATTTTTTAGAGGGAAGGAACACTGTAGCACTGGTAGGATCTTTGTAACCAAGCACCAACGAAATAATAAGAATTATACACTCCTAGGGGAGTGCCGAGAAGCCGAATTTCATTCCCTAGATTATGTTCTTGTCATTCCCCTAGCATATTACCATGTTTAGTTGTTGCAATCCTTATTAGGCCTAGTTCTTGAACCCATACGCTACAAATTCATTGTATTAGGCTAGCTGGGCTTGAGTCCACCTTATCCAAGGAAAAGTGCTCAAATCCGGTTCTTACAATTCTCATTTAGTTTAATTATTTGTGTTGGTTTGATAATTTGTGTATGGTGCAATGCTTGGAATTTTTAGAAGATTAGAAGATAGCCAGGCAGCAAACACCTGGAATGTTGTTGTTGTTGTTGTTGTTGTTCTAAAGCTCATGTTATTTATTTTTTATTTTTTATTTTTTACAGTCCAACCCGTGAGTCCAATCCTATCTAACTTAACTCACGTGAGTTGGTTTGGACCCTTATGATGGGTTGAGTTGAATTTTTTCCAATCCAACCGTGATAGATTAAATCGAAAACATCCCTCATCTCCACTCATGCACACTCCTCCTTATCTTTGCCATTGGACTCTTGTAAGTTTTCTCAAAAAAAAAAAAAAAAAGTACGAGGTGTTGTTCGCAAATATTATCAATTTTTTATATGAGCCTAGCTTTAATAAATAAATAAATTACTGTGCCTTTTTAGTGCCGAATAAAAAAGTGTACTCTATTTTTATCCTTTAAAAATAAAAACAAAAACGAAAGGTTCAAATCAAAACGAAAAGTTTACTCAGTCGGACCAAACAAGCAAGACAAGCAAACCACATCTTAGCCGTCAAATTCATTATTTTACTGAGTCTGCTGACAATCTACGCATCTAAAAGCCTCTGAATGGGACCACCAGTGGACAGTTTCCTTCTTTGTAGTCGGTCTTCGGTAACTATAAACGGTATAATAGCGTAGCGTAGTTTCTCGTCCAATTTTCCTCTGTCATTTTCATCCCAATTTTCCCGAGAAAATTGAGGGGCCTAAGCTTCCATTGTCTCAGAGGAAAAACCCATTTATCCATTCTCAATGGCTTCAGGTATTATAGTTTTTCACTAAATTATTCTAATTTTCCATTCGATTGGACTGATTTTATTATCAAATTCCTGAAGCTTAGTCCTTGACAATTCACTGAAATTATGCGTGATTTTATAAAAAATTTGTGGAATATTCGTGATGCCCATTTGCTAAATTGTTATATTTTATTTGAATTTTGTGATTTTACGTTATGGGTATTTGTTGTATATTCGCATCACATGTACTACAATTGTTATCTGGTTGTTTCGGAGATATACTGATATGAAATTTATTGTAGCATGCGATTAGGTTCTGAGGAATACGAAAATAAATAAAATTTAGAATCTTTGTGTTTCATTTCGTTTCAATTTTAATTAGAAACACACACCTGTCTCTCCAACTCACCTCAATTGAGTCAAGTAGTTGCAGTAAAAGCACATTTTAGTTTGAATTTTTGTTTACTCAACTCCCATAGAATGGGAAATATAAAATAAGAAGTGGTCCGTCCACGACATTTACACAACAAATCCTAGGAGGTAAGTTGTTATTGGTTCTAATTTGAACCACCCACTGAAATCACTGTTTGTCCACCAATAACGATCAGTAACAGCCTACCACTTAAGATTTGTTGTGAAAATATTGTTGATATAGCATTTCTCACTTAAATTCAAATATGTATTTTGGTTTGAATGAGAATTGAAGTCAAAAGGCCTGTCTTTCTTGGTTATATAAATCTCAATTGGTTATAATGCATTGCAGATTTTGCGTTATCAGTTCCTCCTGAACTTGAAACAGCTTTGCAGTTGAAGACGGTTCAGTACTTTGTAACAAAAAGACCTTGGCTTGGTAATCTCCAATCACTCTATTCGCTATTAACATATGCTATCACCGTGATCTAAATTCGCTCTTTGGATTTTAGATTTTTATGAGTTCTTATTGTTTCAGGTTTTATGTTTCAGATCTCTATGGAATTAATGTTAGGCCTGTTGCACCATTTGGAAGTGCTAGTAGCAAACCATATGTTGAGTCAGCATTATTACATCGCTGTTTGCCCGATGAACTTCTCTTTGAGGTATTGTATGTTTGGTCAGGATGCTATAAACCTTGGCCATGACCATATATTTTAAGAGAACCTAATTGCTATGATAAATATTTTCATTATTTGTTATCTATTCATTATCTTCTGATTGGTAGCTTAGTGATGGTGGGAAAAGAAAAGAACCCCAACCTTATTTTTGGACTCTGCATACAAATAGAGGCACCATAGAGGAGAAATTCAAAAGATAAAATTATTTTTACTTATTTTTTTAAATCTAATGGATTTTATACATAGGTCTTCGCAAGAATGACTCCGCATGACTTAGGAAGGGCGTCTTGTGTTTGTCGGAAATGGAGGTACACAATTCGTAACCCTGTGTTTTGGCGCAATGCATGCTTGAAGGCTTGGCAGGTAAATTTGGTGGCTATTATGAAATATGAACCTTTTCTCATTTCATTGTATGTAATAATTAAAGCTTAAAACTGGGACCTCTTTTGTGAAGCTCTCTGGAGTGGTGGAAAATTATAAAATTTTGCAGTCAAAATATGAGGGTTCATGGAGGAAAATGTGGCTTTTAAGACCAAGGGTCCGTACAGATGGTAAGATATGCTTACATAAATTTTCTTCATTTAATTATGAGCATTTTAAATTTCTGTACCTCATATCGTTTGATGCTGTTGATCTCCCAGCTTGATAATTAGTTCAGTCTGTCCAGAAAAGTTTATGATGTTAAAGATGTGCTCAACTCTACCCTCTGGACATAAAGAGAATATACTCTATTATTTTCTTATTGCCTTATATTTTTGCAATGCTCATAAACAAAACTTGGGTGCCATTCTTTTATTATTATTGTTCCATTTTTCTTTAACTCTTGGGCTTTCTGAAGAGCATTTGAAGTTAAAACTAGTTCATATTTCAGGTATTTATGTGAGTAGGAATACCTATATTCGTGCCGGAGTTGCAGAGTGGAAGATCACCAATCCAGTCCATTTGGTATATTTCTGTTCTATTTATCTTATCCATGTTATATTCTTTTATAATTCATTAAAAGGTTTGTTCTTGTACAAGGTGCAAATTGGTTCATGTATAATATGGACAAGATATCAAGAAAGCCGAAAACCCCCATTTGACGTGCTTCTTCAAATTACTTCACTTTCCTTGAAACATTCTCTAGATTTAAGATATGATTGGTGCAATGGTGATTCCAATGTTTTAGAACTCTCATATATCAGTCCTTTTTTATAAATAAATCCTATACCCATCAATACTACATACCTTCTAGTTATGAGAGGATAACTGGATTGGAGAATGGTAAGATTGGTAAAATCATGCTTTTTGGCAGTGTAGTGTGAAACTATGCCAACGATCTCTCTCTTTTCATTTGTAATTTCCATTATTTCTAATTCTTTAGGCTATATATGTATACATCCTGTGTACATGAGATAGTTCCTCTTATCAATAATTACTTTAGGATCTAATTACACTTGGTATAAATCTTTGTTCATTTTACACCATTCAATGTTTAATATTTTAAAAATTCCACCGTTGTATTACTCTACTTCAACATTCTCTTTGTCATGGGATATATTTGGGCATTTCGCTTGGCCCAAATGTGAATAACAAGAGTGTCTGGAGTAAAGTTTGGGGAGGATTTTTCATTCTCTTCAAATATAGAGTTATATACACTGGGCCCAAATGTGAATAACTAGAGTAAATGGAAAAGATTGGTGAGGATCTTACATTCTCTGCAATGGAGAGAGATCCATTATGGACTTCATTGGCTCCATTATTCAATGTATTGCACCCCGTCATATACAAGTTAGAAATGATGAGATACGGAACATGCTAATTGTGGGAACCAAGTCACAACAATAATTGCCTAAAAGATTTTCACTTTTGGCCGATTATGGAACAAGCTAGAATTGAATAGGAATATAAAAGCTGCTTCGACCTCTTTTTGTTATGCAATTGTATCACTTTCTTTTCTGCTAATCCTTCTGTATATTTCTGCTTTGCAGGTATGCTATTTCCGTTACATGAGATTTTTTCCATCTGGCAGATTTCTCTACAAGGTTATAATCCCCCTAACTCACTTGATCCATTGAAATGGTGGGAAAAAAGTTTTATTTTTTATAGCTAACTGCTACCATTTTCTTTAATCTGCAATGGTCAGAATTCTTCGCAAAAGGTCAAAGATGTGGCAAAATGCATGAACTTTCGAGCATCTTCAACTGACTGTGTTTTTAAAGGCCATTACACATTGTCTGATAACCAGGTTAGGTTCAATTTTTTGCAAATTCCCAAGCATCTAAATTCATATCCTTTTGAATATTCTTGTTTTTCTATTAATCATGCTAATTGGTTGGAAGCCTGCTTTCCAACTACATTTTATTATCTTCTTCAAATGCTTAATAGGCATGTTGGAGGTATTTATGGCTCCTCTTTCATTGCAGGTTGAAGCTGCTGTTTTGTATCCTGGCTTGCGTCCTACTGTGTTAAGAATCCGCTTAAGGTATAGCAATTATTGCCTATAATTTTGTTTAACATTTTGTATTTCTACAGAAGAAGAAGAAGAATATTACTGTTTCTGGAACCTTTTTACAAATGAAAGAATGACTTAGAGAAATGAACAATTTGCAAACTTTTTATGGTGTTTCTTCTCAAAGCTTGTTGACAGCAATTATACAACTCATTCTTGCCTGTTCTTCTTTTTCCTCTTCTAAATTAGTTGAAAACCCTGTCTCATAAAGAATGGGCTTAAATGGAGATAATAAAAACTTCTACGCATATTTTTTTGTATTTAATATGTGCATATAGATTACGATATTATTATCATTTCTTATGGATGAGATGGTACATGCTACCTCCTAGCTGTACATATTGATCTTTGGTGGGCATTACTACCAACCAGCATTATCCTAATATTATAATGTGAACAGTGTTTGTTACGCCATAATTGTGAATTGTCAAGGGAAGCCAGTCAGCTTGGGCAGCATCCACTCATTGTTACTAAGATGCACTGTTAAATGGAACTTTTGCCAATGAGCTCTAGCTCAACTGGCAGTACTAGGTCTGTGCAACAATCCACCCAAACCGCCCAACCTGCTTCACTCCGCACCATCTCGCATGGATATAATATTTATTTCTGGGTTGGGCAGACTTAAAAGTGGCTGATTGGGTTGGGTGGCGGGTTGAGTTTTTTTAATCCGCCAAGACCCGACCCAACCCGTCTATTTATATATTAATCTTTTGTTAGTTTTTATTTCATATCAAATTTAAGTTTTTTCTTTTTATCAGTAACTCCACGATTTACACATGTTAATATGGAAAATGTGATATTTTTCTGACATATTCGTAAGCATACATAATGGCATGGATTTGCTTAATAGATTTTTTTATTTTTATATTAGTAAGTGGACACTTCCTATGACTTCCTTTAATGGTTTATACTTTTGTTGCAAGTCCTTCAATGGTTTATAGGATTTAGAAGACATACTTTTTAAAATTATTTGTAAATGGTAAAATAAAACTTGAAGTTTAGTATACAACACAAAACTAAAAACTAACCCACCCAATCTGCCAAGTTGAAACCCAATTTTTCAACCAACCCACCATTTTTGTTGGTTGGGGGGTTAGTGGTGGTTTGGAATTTTTTTAACCTACCAATGACAGATTGGTTAAATTTTTTTCCTTCAATCCGTACTCTGCAGTGTCCTACCTACTTTGTTAAATGGAACCTTTACTTGCAAGTTTTTTATTTTATTTTGGTTATCTGCTTTCTTGTATAGGTTAAGAGGCACATCTGTTGGGGCTAACAATCGGATGGATCTACTCTCACTCGTTACTAGTGGTGTGAATGATAGTGAGGTTAAAGACCCTGATGATGACATCCTTGGGGTGGTTGAAGGGTGGCAGGATGATGAATCACACAACCCAGATGTGCCTGCAGTCTCACACCGGAGGGGCATGATGCCTTTTGTCTTTGTTCCATTTCATGAGGTACATGTTTCTTCCGCTTTTCCCCTTGAATTCAGAAGCATTAAAAGCTCTTCAAACTCCTTCCCACAATGGATGCATCATACATGCACACTTCTTATTGGTGATTTGTTTTAATTACTTTTTGCATCCAGCCACTCAACAAAAATAATCAAGATGCTTGGCTGGAATTAATGTCTCCTAAATGAAGATCTATTGTATTTTTTTTTTTTTTGGCCAAGTAAATGAAGATATCTAGTTCATTCCTTAGTTGTCAGAGTTTATCTGCAGACCCCTAAGATGTGCAGCATTAAAGCTAAAGACCAAGAAAAAGATGTTTTTTCTCATAGTAGTAGTGTTTTGTTCTATATTTTTTTAATGTTTGGCATTTGTTGTGTCCTTGGTATAGGTGGAAACTACAGTTCTGAATCTGCCTGTGGAGAAGATGGATTATTTTGTCCCTGGTTGATTCATCAAAAGACTGAGGATCTTCCTTCTGTAAATAAATAATTCAACCTAGGCATTTTAGATCACGTGGTTTTCCTGTATTTTGTGTATAAATAGCAATGGAGTCAAGAGGCAACTTGATACATGTCATTCTACTGTTCTGTGCTGGCAATGGTGGACTCGTCTGGATTCTTTTCACTTAATATGGCATAGGTTTCAGTGTGTTCAACTTCAATCCTGTTTCCTCCAGTGTTTTTGTTGTGTGAGGGTATCATATGTATTAAATGACAACTTGAATATTGAACTCAGAACTACTGTAATCCGTTATGAGTGTTTTTGGATTTAAATGTTACGTAAGTGATTATTAATTTTAGTGCTTGTATATTTATTTTATTTATTTGAAAATGAAAACAAGCAAAATGGCAGCAGCTATTTGTAAAAAGAAAGGTGGGGGAAAAGGAAATCAGTGAATGTGAATAAAGTAGAACGTAGCCCTTGTCCTATATTTGAAAAAAGTACTCAATGTTCAAAGTTCTCACTTCTGCGAGGTGTAGGAGATGTGATTGAAGGTTATCTTATTCCTAATTGTTTGTTTGATAGGTTGATTCCCGACTCGCACTATGATGAAAGTTTCCCCTAATTTGAACATGTTTTTGGCACCGAAACTAAGGAACAGCGACAGCATACTCTACTGTGTGATCCAAGAATCAGTCTCATTCCGGTTTCAGTTATTCATGCATATACCAGAAACTAAGGAACATCGACAGCATACTCTACTGTGTGATCCAAGAATCAGTCTCATTCCGGTTTCAGTTATTCATACATATACCAGAAACTAAGGAACATCGACAGCATACTCTACTGTGTGATCCAAGAATCAGTCTCATTCCAGTTTCAGTTATTCATGCATATACCACAACCTCGAGCCCGAGACCTCACATATGACGTCCTTTTCCTTTACATTTTCCGCTTTCATCTTCCAAGTCATTCTGCACCGAGTTGCAGACATTGTGATAATAATTAGAACCACTAACCATTCTATTTGGTATGGTCAGATGGTGTGGGAAGCTTTGGGCAATTAATGTATTCCGACCAAGTAAGGCAGATAGCTTTACGAGGAATAAGATGTTATATTGAGGAGATGTTAATCAAGTGAAGGGAGATTCGATAACCTTTTAATAATTGTTGAATGCATCATTGCTTCCTTCTTAATTAACACCAACCCCCCCCCCCGCTTTTATTTTTATTTTTTAAGATATCATTTCCAGATATAACATAGTATTAGCTAAGTTCAAGTTTTAAAGATAAGTTGACTTGAACCATTAACATTTGCCATTAGTAAACCATCACCTATTTTTAATTATTCAATAGATACAATGAGAGAAGAGGATTTGATCTCTGAACATTTTCATTGGAAACACTAGGTAATGTCAAATGAGTTACAAGATTTTTGGCTACTTGTATGTAACTATTAAGAATGAAGACATGTTACTATTCCACCAAAAAAGTTTTTCTTTTAGTTCAAAATTATCTGTACAATAAAGTGTTAGGTAGTTGTAACCATGGTTTTGAAAACCAGATCGGATTGGCCAGTCCGATCGGTTCAACCGGGAACTGGGCACCAGTCTGGTCTGGTAAAAATCCCCAAAGCTGATGAAAACTAGCCAAACTAGTCAAAAATCAGGTTAAACTGGGAACCAGAGGCAAAACTACTTTTTGCTTAGGTCTGGTTTTTAAAACCATGGTTGTAACTATAAGGGTCCTTCAATACTGAAATTTCTTGTCAGGTAAGTATTGACCTACATGAAAGGAGTAACAATCTAGGCATTGTCTTAGATAGAGACTAAATGACAAAAATATTCAATATTTACCACCAAAAAAAAAAAAAAATACTAATTATTGGGTAAAAATCCATATACTTCTAATGTCTAGGACAAAAATAACACATTGGGTCAAACTCTTCTTTGGTGTCAAGGTAATATCTATGAATAGTCATTGACTCTCGAGAAAGGATAGAAGCATGAGACCTATTATGAGACATACAATGCATTACAGACATAAAATTCAAATATATATATATATATATATCATTCATTCAGGGGGGAAAAATGATGAATCTAGCTAGATAAGTCATAAGAGTATGTATCATTGGATGTTGAAAACAGTCCTTTTCAGACATTTGTTCGACATTTGTTCAGAAATAAAATATTCCAAATGTTACTAAAAATTCTTGCCCCATCGGACCTTTTTTTTTTGGGGGGGTGGGGGTTGCTGTTTACCTAGACAATTATAGCTCAACACAGTGGCACAATAGATGAAGCCTAACTACTTAACAGAACTGGGTTCTTATTGAGGGACCTAAAACAAGGGATTCCTTCCCTTCATGTAGAGCTAGTATATTTCTCATTCAAAAAAAAAAAAAAAACGTTTCATCGCTCATCAAAGTCATTACCTTGAGCAAGTAAAGATAAATACTTATTAGTCAAATTACAACCACAAGGCATAGATAGAGACGATTACACCATCTGCAGACACAGCTTAAAATATGACGTCTTCAGGCTGCAAATGAAAAAAGAAAAAAACCCATTTAAGATGAGAAGAGCGGAAGCAAAAGAACCTCCACTCAGGTTTTACAAATGTCTTCCTCTATTACAGTATTACTTGCTGATGAGCCTAACTTATTCATATATTGGACTTGAGATCCTCCGAATACAAAAGAGAATTCCAAGTTGGATTCTTTGGAAGAAAAGTGTCCTGCCAGTAAATAAAACATGTGTAAACTCATAGCACAGCCTAGAAAATACCATCCAAGTGAAGACTAGCCAGTAATTCTTGGTGCAAAGGAATTTTGAGAGTAACATAAGCAAATTACCAGGAATCATTTTTTATATATCATGATCAAGGGGTATTATCCAAAATGATCAAGCTTAAAATGAATCAGGAATACTATCAACAACCATGTAGCACAATCAAACAAGTAAATACGATATATAATGACAAGTTGAACATAAAAAGGAATATTTTCAATTGTCCTGATAATCAAGGATTATGTGGTTTAAATTTGCGTTTGTCAATCCTAAGATTTCAAGTATAGCCACCACCCAAAGACAGCAGTTGCAAACTAATCAGATTCTTCTCTGCACATCTTCATTTTAACAAAATATGAAAAGGAACACATACAACCCCAACCATACAATCTTTAACAACCATAAAGTTTATTCTTCTACGTTTTACGATTTCACAAATGAGCCCCCACTGAACCACCTTAAAGCCATCTTCTCTTTGATTAAGCACCCATTTGCATTTGCGCAATGCAATGCTACGAATGAATCATTTATAAATAAAAATTGGATGACACCAAATTGTAGTATGCCAAAAGGATGAACCTAAAATGATAAATAGCTTTTTTATTTCCTCAGTTCAGGGTTTTTGTGATTTTGCCTAGGTTTGTACCATGAATTATAACTGAAACATCAGTATCCCAATCACTATAGAACTAATAAGAGTTATCAGAATCCTTTGGATAAGCAGAATTATACCCAAAATCGAAAGAATACCCTTTTTTTTAATCTCATAATTTTCAATCCTAGAATTATCCAAAAATAAAAAGAGAAACCCAGTGAAACCAACAAATCAATTGCAATTAAACCCAGTGAAACAATCAAATTGAAACCAAGTATTGAAAAAGAAAAACTCAATCACAGAGCAAAAGGGTATTGATAAGGGTCGGTGTGGGACTCACAGAGACGTAAGAACAGGTGGGTATGACTGATAAGGAATGAGATTTGGCGTGGTTGAAGGCAGCAACGCAGAGATGAGAAGCCAAGCCTAAGCCTCTCTTGGAAGATGGTACGAAGGTGTGGACTACGTCCATCACTTTCCCATTATCTCTCATCACGTACTCTATGTACGCTTTCTTGTCTTCAGTCTCGAACCTGTGCTGGGTTTCGTTCCACACGATTTTTGGAACCTCTGCACCACCGCTTCCTGTTCCCGAAATGGTTGTGCTTGCCATCATCTCTGTTTCTGCGTGGGTTCGGAGTTTTTTTTTACGGAACTGTTAATAGGCCATTACTTAACATATGATCATTGCAATACATACTGACAGGATACTGGTCTATAATCTTTTTTTTATTTTAAGAAAATTACACTTGTATGCAATGCATATACCTCGCCTAATCTTTTTTATTTTAAGACAATGAACAAAGTTTAGCTACAAAATTAATTGTAGTTTAAAACTGCAATCTTATTCAATAAAATAAACATCATTACATATTTTGAACTACAAAATATGTAAAATATGTAATGATGTTTATTTTGTATGTAATGATGTTTAATACACATGTCAAATTTTGTATTAATCTGATATTATTTACTATATGGTCTATAAATTTACATTTTATGCATAATTTTAAATTACAAAAATTTGCAATTTAAACTAGGGATGGCAAAATGTACCCGACCTGCGGGTACCCGGCCCGACCCTAATGGGTCGGGTTTTATCCGACCTGTTTAACATTAGGGTTGGGTCTTGGTTTTTATTAAAAAAACCCGAAGCGG
Source organism: Quercus glauca (assembly GCA_023736055.1). Taxonomy (NCBI): domain Eukaryota; kingdom Viridiplantae; phylum Streptophyta; class Magnoliopsida; order Fagales; family Fagaceae; genus Quercus; species Quercus glauca. The sequence continues at coordinate 37,898,660 of CM043323.1, forward strand.
GTTCGAGTCGGGTCCGGGTATTAGGCATACTCGACCCGAAGCCGACCCGTATATATAATATTAAAAAAAAATCCTAAGTATAAATACTCCATTTTCCAACCCTAAATCCCTCAAACCCATTCTCTCACCCTCTCATTCTCTCCCAAGCCGCCTCCCATTCTCTCCCTCACCCTCACTCTCACTCTCACTTGAGCAAGACCGTTGCTGCTCACTTCGCCGGCACCGCTGCTCCTTGCTCACCTCACCTCGCTGGCGCCGCTCCATTCTCCAACTCGCTGGTCTTTCCTCCGTACCTCTTTCACCTTGCCGTAACCTGTAGACGCCGCTACTCCTCCCTCACCTCACCAGGCCCTCCTCCACCTCACAAGGCCGCAACTCTCTCATCTCCCTCACCTCGTTTTGAACTCAAGCTTTTGCAATGAAAATCATTCTTTTTGTTCAAAGAATCAAATTTGTAATTTCTAGTTTTAGTTCTATTTTGGATGAATAGGATCAGCTTGTTTGATTTGATTTTGTAGGGTCTTATTGTTCACACCTAGGGTTTGTATGTTAATTCTTGTTTTTACTTTTGATGTGGGAAAATATTGTAATGAAAAAAAAAAGGGTTTTCGATCTGTTGGTTGTTGAGAAAATAATGGGTTTTCTTAAGTGTTCTTTTTCCCCTCCTGTTTGGTTGCTGAGAAAATCAATATCAGGCAAACAAAATTTTTTTTTATATTGGGCCGCAGAATGGGCCCTGAAGTACCACGGCCCAATGGGGCCCGCGGGGGCTGGTCCGGGCCCCGAAAAAAAAAATCCGTTTAGTAAACGGGCCGGGTCCGGGCCGCGGGTCTTGGCCCACAGGTCGGGTCCGGGTATGGAAAAACCCGGCCCGAACCCAACCCGTTGCCATTCCTAATTTAAACAACTTATTGATGACATAACTATTGATCTTTAATTTTCTAAAAATTTTGCAAGCATGGGGGATATAAGAAGAAGATGTAATCTAATGGTGGATTTGTCAAAATTTACATCCAATAAAGAGATATTGAATAAGGTTGTAACCCTATTTTGTAGCTAAATTTTTTCATTTTTTTTATTGGTAGTTTGAGCCAAGACTACAATTTTGTTTGGAGCCAAATTTTGTCTTTCTTTTTATTTTATTTTTAAGGGTCTTATAGACACTGAAATGTAAGACTTTTGGCTACAATGTCTAATCAATCTTGATATCAGAGTACTAACATTAGTTGTTCTAAAAACGGTAATGTTATCGATTGTTCTAAAAATATGTCCCTTTAATACACCAAAAAGTTACTTTATTATTTTAACATACTATTTTACAATACAACTTATATCACATTTTCTATATTACCATTACAACACATTATTGATGCCTATTTTTGACAAATGGCCCAATAATAGAAGAAGTCTAACAATTAAGAAGATGAGAAGAGGAAAACGGTAAAGGAATAAGCAAACAAGCCCAGTAGGCTGAAATAACAGGATTGATGGCCAGTAGGCCCACAAGAATAAAAAGAAGTAAAGAAAGAGTAAACGGGCCGAGGAAACCCAAGGAATGAAGTAGTAAGCCCATGGGAATAATAAGAGGTAAAGAGAAAGTAAATGGGGCGAAGAAGCCCAGGAAATGAATTAGTAAACTCATTGGGTTGGCTTTAAGGCCAATAAACCCAAAAAATAATAAGAGGTAAAGATGTGGTAATTGGGTCGAGGAAGCCTAAAGAATCTAGCAAAAAGTCCATGAGAGTAAAAGAGGTAAAGAAGAAGTAAATGAGCCGAGAAGCCCGAGGAATGAAAAGTAGTTAAATGGGTTGGAATAGCAAGAATGTTGGCCAACAAAGCCCAAAAAAGGTAAAGATGTGGAAAATGGGCCAAGGTCCAAGGAAGCCCTAAGCAAAAGATTGATGAAGAAGTGGGTTGGCATAGTAGGAGCATCAGCCCGCAAGCCCACAGGGTAACAGGAAATAAAAAGAGAGGTAAAACTATAGCAGGCATGATGAAGTGATATGGTAGGATTAGCAATCAAAAGGCCCACGGTCATAGGAAAGGAAAGCATGGGCTTGGCAGGAAGATGGAGGCTTTTGTCCAAGTAACATCCAGTCCAAGAAGGAGTAAAAGGCAGAGAATATGAGGCCAAAAGCCCACGCATCCTTCACACCACAAAAGATAAACACCAACTAGCATGTACAGCAGAATCAAACAAATACGAAGGTAGCAAAAATGGTGTGAAGGCCAGAAAGAAACAAATTCAAACGGAGTGGAGCATGCAGAAAGGGCCAGGGCACCACTTACTTGTAACCAGCCAATACATAAGAGGTGGGCCACAGGTTAAGGCTTTCAGAGGATGTGGTTTGGCGGTAAGGAGAAAAAGGGGGTCTAGTCTAGGGTTCCCGCTCAAGCTTCTTTGGGAGAGATGTCCTGCTAAGATGTAACTCACCTAAAAGAGGTAAGTATGGGCTGGAACCACTTGATGCATGCCATAGAGGTAGGTAATGAAAAGGCTTAATCCTTATCCGGATGTGTGAAGTGAAAAACGGAGAGAGATAAGAAACAAGACAAGCAATTTTGTCTGGGAATAGAGAGTGGTGCAACCAACACACTCGGAGCAATGGTAGTGGCTAAGCAGCCGGCAGGCCAGTGGGCAGTCTTGGAAGGACACCTATAAGGAGCCAAAAGCAGTTGATAGGCAAAAATGGTAAATCCCACCACAGCAGATAGTATAAAAAGGGATAGCTATGAACAATGAAAGGGAGGAGGAACGAAAGGAAAGGGAGGTAGAAAGAAAGAAAAGAAAGAAAAGAGAAAAAAGAGAGAACGCACAGAAAAACTAGAGGAATACAAGTGGTAAGAATAGAGGCATGCATCAATAGACCACATTTTTCTCTCCCACTTAATAAACCCATTCTCTGAGAAATTAAGAATCAAAACTTAAACCATTT